>JAHMML010000013.1:3693502-3723641 GCA_020341155.1 Eciton burchellii
AAGTAGTTAATTCGACAGTACTAGGTGTGCATGCAATAGAGAAACTGAAGAATGAAAAGGCATGAGAGAGAGAGAGAGAGAGAGAGAGAGAGAGAGAGAGAGAGAGAGAGAGAATGATCGATTTTTCAGCGTGATTGGCATACAAAGATCCTTGGTGAATGGATGGACGTTAACCATCGAAGTCGTTTGTATCATCTAATAATTAGAAAATTCAACGATACGTAATAAGATTAATTTTTTCAGAAGAATACTAAAAACTTGTGCCCAATCGCTTGGCGAATATTGTCTAATAACGATGTAAAATAATAAAAATTAATAATGAAAAAGTAATTCAAGGCAGTTGGGATAATTGATGATCGCTATCTTTAACGACGTAATCATTTCCAGTTTCAGGAAAATTGCATTTCTGATAAGAATCCACGCCAAAGTAACAAAAAAATATTAGCTTGAAGATTGAAAGGATCACCGAGGATCTCGTTAGTGCATCTGCATGGTTTCTTCCCTTAAGTGCTTTAAAAAAATTCAATCGTACATCGTATCGTCTCGTATAAGCGCCGTCTCGTATATAAAGAGAATTCTTAATTAATGAGAAAGAATGAATGTCACACAGAAAAGAAAGCATCGGTCGATTCGCTAATATTGGCCCATAAGATTATCTTCGTTGAGTTGTTGTCTCTTCTCAACAATGGTATGGTTCTACAAATGAGATTTCTGTATTTTTGTTCAATGTGTAAAGTTCTATTGTCTAAAAATAAGTTTGATGAACACAGTTCAGAAGCGAAAATGATTACTCCGGATGACTAGCCGATATTAACGAATATCTTCAAGGTAAATCGAGATCGACAATGATTCATTGAATTCCACATAATTAACAGTAAAACCGCGCGCGCGCGTGTGTGTGCGTATGTGTACGCGGAATTAAGATTAAATAATTATATGAAAATGTTTTTCTGTGATAAATCTAAAGGAATCTAGCCAGGCCGACAATACAGGCGTCGATAGGCGATTTCTCTATGAATCCAAATGCGTTCATACGTGTAGCGAGAGAACAAACGAACCGCGTTACAGAATCATCCAGCACCGCGTTCGATATGAAGCTTTCGTCATCCGATTCCACAAGTTTTGTATGTTTAGCGTGGAATTAGACAATCATAACTTAACTTCAAACAAAATTCGACTTTTGTTTCGTGCAACGATGAGCGGACGAAGTCATATTCAAATTATTCATTATCGGATGTCAACTAAAGAAAAATCCGTTCGATTCGATATATATCGAACTAAGAATACGGAAAAGCTGGAGGATGATTGGACAGATGGATTCGAGTGCTGGACGTAATGTAAACGCGATTCAAAAGGAATGCGTGGAAGGATCAATGAGATGAATACATGTGGCGAATAAAACGAAAGAGGAAGGGACGAAAGAACGAACGTAAGAAGAAGAGAAGACAGACTGCGCATAATAACGTATGTCATTTAACGTACACGTGGATAGTGTCGTACGTATGCGAGAGGATAATCGAGACTTTCAAGCTTGCGGACTTTCTAGTATCGTAAAGGGACAAGCAGATGACCAAGCTCGTAAACGATGAATTAATGTAATTAACGAAGTAAATATTGACTATCTACTGTTTAAAAATGCTAGTTTAAAAATAAACGTGAACATTTCGATGCGAGACCGCGGTTAAAACTTACGATCAATACCGATTAATTACAACATTATACCATTAATGATAATAGCCGTTTTACGATTATAGTCGTAAAAATAACTAATAATAATAATAATAATAATAATAATAGTAATAATGCCGACAAGCCGATAACAATAAGGATAATAATAACGACTTTATGGTTTCGTCTGCATTCAATCGCAGGCAATAACAAAAGATTTTTATTAGATATATAATATAATCCCGATCGCGATCGCCGTCAAATACACAGCGAAATGTTCGTTAGGAGAGAATTAAAAAACAATGAAACGATAGTATTAATAATACAGTGTCCAAATTCGTTTCGACGCGACTTATCGTCAACGATCTTCGAAGGCATCGCGTTTAGATGGAATAATTAAGTCGACGGAGCAAAAGCTTGTTTTGATTGCTTTCAATCAATTAAAATCAAAACAGAATAAGAAATATTTATTTAATACTCTTCCTTATACATAAACGATATGAAGTAACGGCATATTAATTTGACACTTTTAACATTATAATCACGTGTCGGACATCGCGCGCATGAATTTTCATATGTCGCAGATTAGATCTTAATGTATATAAGGTATATAATTAAAATAATAAATAAATTTATTATTCAATTAACGTTTTGCTCATTCTGCTAATGAACGAAAGTAAATCTTGCGACGCAAAAGATTCATCAAGCCCAAATTAATGGACAAATCGATTGGCACCATTAATGACGATTAACGAGACGAGATGTTCGAATCGCTTGTTTCACGATTAACTCCTTTATAGCTGTGTAGATATATAGCCGGTAATAACGTTCATTATTTTGATATCAAAGGTGATTTTCTAATTTTACATAGTGGTCTCTTGCCACGCGATCTACGTGTACTCAATATAACTGTTCTCCACATCGCGCTCTTGCGGATCGATTCGATCAGAACACGCGAGCCTTCGACGCATCGTCGGACCTTCAGTGATATTAAAACGAAGTAACAATAACGAAAGATAGGTAGATAACAAACTTAATCGCGCCACGACATTACCGCGGACAGTATCGCGGATGGATCCTTCACATCCGAGAACGCGCGAGATCGAATAAGAAAAGCGATAAACGGTAGTCTGATTTCCGGACATTTACTCGCCACCGACGATCGCCACGTGCACGTTTCACATGTGGTTCTTATAAATATGTATCTACAACAATTAGGAATACATCTCTCGATTTTACACGTCAGCATAAGCATGCACACACACACATGAACACACACACGCACACACACATAAACGCAATGAAGCTCTCGCGGAGGTCTCGCGAGGATGTAATAAATAGGTAATCCTTTACGGATGTAACATCCAGTATCCGTCTTGCAGTGATGCATCCATTTGATGCACGCTGCATCAACAAGAGAGAAGTTCTCAAGAAAGTTCTCTCAGATTGTAAGAAATGCAAGCACTCTCGTTGGATAGTAAGAGAGAGATTTCTGGAATGGGAGATTGCTTACCCGATATAWRWRTRTRTATATATATATATATATATATATATATATATATATRCATACACATGTACATATAAGAAAGAAATATATAAATCGAATTCCACACGACTTCACATTAAAATATTTAAATGTATCTATTTGTAATTATTAAGATGTATAACGACGGAGGATATAAAGTAAATTAATGAAATGCGTCCTTTCAAGGGCAAGCATATGCAAAAATAGCGGGAAAGACAGGAAAATTACCGTTAGGAGAGAGAGAGAAAGTGAAAGAGAGGGGGGAGGAAAAGAAAGAACGGGAGAGTTTTTTCTACTTATCTATACATATATAAATATATAAATATACGATATATATATGGATATATACATATGGTATATACACATATACGTATATAGTATACATATATAAATATGTGCACGTAAGAACACATGCATATACACGTTACACATGCATATATATATATATATATATATATATATATAATATACATAATTGATATAAACTAATATTGTAATAATAAAAAAAACTGCGTATATTGTGAGACACCGAACGCCCAGTTGATAATAAATAATCGTAAATAACGAAAAAAAAAAGAAAGGTGCGAAAGGAAGAAATGACGTAAGAAGGAGAGAAAGAGAGAAACTTCGTCACTAGTTTTCTTGGCGCACCGGCGCCGAGGCTCCGTAGAGTTTCATACTTTTGCAAATAATCGAAATCTCGTCGACTATATATATAAATACTATAAATATACATATATTATATCGATCTCTCTATACATATATACATACTATAAATATACCCGAACGTTTAAATCCGTTGATCCGAGTCTGACTCTAGTTAAGTCACGCGCGTGCAGCCGCGAACGGAATTAGTGAAATTAGTAAAATTAGCACGATGGATGAACAGAGCAGTTGCGGGGAAACGTCAATTTCTTCAGGAGTGCTTCTTCCTTTTTCCTTCCGCGCGTCGTTCCGGATTACACGCGCACGGTCATCGCGAGGATTCTTACTCGGATTTGCATAAGAGACCAATCATTTACGACGCGTCAGAAATGCATGACTTTATCGATCGACAGGGACTTGTTTGGGGCTGAAACGCATTAAATGGAAATTAAATCGGCTGAAATATGCTTCGATTTTTATCGAAGTATTAATGTCTGTTTCCACGAGAACGCGGTTACAAAGGAAAACTTATTCATTATCTTCCTTGTCTTTCATTTTTCGATCTATTTTCTTGCCAAGCTTGAGTTGAAAACGAAATTACTTCCAATATGCCGCGAGAACACGCGTGTGCACGCGTCGTCCGGACGCAGCTTCGCGCGGAGGAATATGCCGGATGTGCTCTATCGGAGAGATCGAAGAATTGATGAATTCGGGAATCGAAGCTAATGCTTCCCCATCGCGCGTTACGAGCAGGCGGAAAAATGCCGAGATGGTAGAATTACGAGGGAACGGTCGTAAAGAAAAGAATCGTAATACGGTGAATCATTAATTAGTAACAAGAGTTGCCTTAATATCGCTCGTTCACAAAACTAGGGTACGCGGAAAGATAGGGGAGATACTTGAAGCAATCACGGCTAAAGACGGAAGCCGTGTCACGAGGCTCTTCGTCGTCATCGTAATTTGTAACGTTAAAGAAACAAAACACGGAACAGGTAACTCGACATGTGGAGAATTGCAACGAGTATTCATAACGCGTTTATCATAAAATTAATAGGAATTCTCAGAGTCGAATCCAATATCCAATCGACATTCATTTCTTCTTCTCGTATCTCTTCTCGAATTCAATCGTTCCAGAAGAATAATCGCGTAACAAAGTCAGAATACCGCGTACATGCCACATTGAACTTTTGCTTTCAAAACACAGACAGAGATGACCTATTATTCACATCCTTCGCATGTGTACCGATCAAGTATCAAGCATCAAGTTCGACGCAAGTAACGTTAATTGTCCAGGTTCGTCCGAATCATCGCGACATTGTCATCTCACGCGCGCACGACTGTTAGAAATCAAAACGAGAGATCGCGAGAAAACGAGATAAAACGGGAAGAGGGGAGAGGTGAGGAGGAATAAAAGGGAAAGAGGAAATATGCGGAAACCCGAAACAAATCGATGAGGCGGGCAGCGATCCACGGCTGTGTCTGTGTCTGTATCTGTATCTGTATCTGTGTCTGTGTCTGTGTCTGTGTTTGTGTCTGTACGTCCGTGCATGTGCGTGTGTGTATGTGATGCGTGCATGCGTGTGCGCGCGTGTGTTTGCATCGCGCGCAGATGTTCCAACGAATACATACGCAATTAAGCAAAGAGAAAAGAAAAAAGAGGAAAAAAACGGAGAAATATGGGCTGGAGGGAGCTATGAAAAACTCACCCTCGCGCCTCGCGCGTCGAGCGTGATCGATTCCGAGATTAATTCCGGAGCGGTAAGAAGCGGTTCAATAACGGGCGGAGGATTGATTTCTGATAGACTCGTTATGATACAATTGCGCCATCGAAAATCACTCAGTCCGAGATTACGTCATCGCGTCGCCTTTAAGGCTAAACGACGGGGCGCGGGGATGAGCGGAGGATGTCCGTGCGGACGTTCGCGACCTTGATGGCACCGCGTGCCGTTGTTACAAGCATTATGTAAAAAGACGGGGAAAAAGTGGAAAAAAAAGAGAATACCCATTGAAAGCTTTAACTTTGAATAAACTAACTTTAAAGGAAAGGGCACGCGCGCAGGGGGGTTTCACGCAGATGCGGAGGCGCGGCGACGAGCGATCCGTGTTGCTTCCGTTTACCGAAAGTCGCGCTCGAGAATTCGCGAGGAGGATCCGAATCTCGGATGGACGAAACTTCGTGGAAGAGATCGAAGTTGCCAGCTTTCGATGGCGAGATATAGAATCTTCGACGAAGATTCTCGCGTCCTCGAAAGCACCGCTGAAAAGCGGGTTCCTCGCCCATGTTGGACGAAATTTCCCGACTCCCTTCGCCTGAAGAACTCGCGAGCGCGTGCCGAAAGTCGAGGCGAAATCGGGCGCATCGTCGCGCCTGCCGTCGTTGTAAAAAATTCATTGTATATTACTTATACATACGTGTAGACGTGTACACATACGCGAAAATGCTAAAACACTTTTTCTCTAAGAAGAGACCGAACGGAAAGGGAGATTGTACCTTTATACATAATAATTAAATCATTCCTGTGCACTTGTGCGCGCGTTACGTCGGAGCCAACGCGCGACCTCGAACTATTGAACGAAAGATGTTTCTTCCTCCGAACGTATCTTCATCCACGTATCTTCGACGGTCAAGCATCACGCTGAGCGTTGCCGAAAGCAGGTTCTTCTTTGAGGTCTATCGAGAGCACCATAATGATTTATTTCATTGTGAATTGATTAAACATCGGAAATCCCTTAATTTCTGATTAATTCACGGAGACGCAATAGATAACATTAGCTTCTCTCTTCGGAAAACTTCGGATGTATCTCGGTTTAATCGAGCTCCTGTTTCGTTGGTCGAATTAATATTGCAGATGAGAAAATCGTGAACTTTCGGAGCAGGTTCACATCACCGGACGATCGGCTGCGAATTTATCAAAGCAACCTGCAATCAGGCTCGCAAGGCCGTGTTGAATTCCGAGAAGTTATGTTCAAATGACTGACTATGTGTCCCAATTCGCGGCAGAAGGGAAATTACAATACGAAATTCGGATTATGTTCGAAAGTGCGAAACGCTCCACGTGACGACACGCGCGTGCCACGATTGTGTGTTGTTTCTCTTCTTCAGGAAAAATAAGTGCACCTGTCTGCCAGTGATTCATGTGATGTGCTGAGAGAATGAGAGGGAAAGAAAGGGAGATATATACATATATATATATATATATATATATATACACATATATATATGTATATATGTATATATATCGATGTATCGTATGTGCGAAAACTGACATTCCGTAATTCCTTAGTCTCCGAAAATGCCGACGTTTGAAAAAACGTGACATATGAATGAAAAAGAAAGAAAGAAGAGTGAAAGGAAATGCGTGAAAGGAAGAGAGAGAGAGAGAGAGAGAGAGAGAGAGAGAGAGAGGGAGAACTAGAGAGAGAATACAAGTACGTAAATATACATTATTACCGATGTATTATGCTGTAAACGAGAAGTGCAAGAGAGAAAAAACCTATCTTATATAAATATTATATATATACATAGCTAGTTCAATTTGCAAACTTAGTGTGTACCATCGCTTCGAAAATGCCCAGTCATTACTCGCCAGAAATTCAAAAGAAGAAAAAAAGAAAACCTAAAATCGATTTCAAGTTCATTCTTTTTTTAAGGAAAGAAAACTAAATAAAATAATGTGTTAAAATATTTCGCACAAACGGCCTTTCATTCTGACCAATCCCGATATTTCCCCGCCGATTAGGATTATTATTAAGTTTCTTATCTAATTTTTATAGAAAATAATGGATTATGCAATTATTTCGTATAATAGAGATTATCTTTCGTCAAGGACATCCTTATTAGAAAAATCCTCATCAATCTTTTGATATCATAATTAATCTATAATATTTTCGTATTTATTTATATCCAATTTGTCACCCTTCATTTTAATAAATTTTAGCGTGACGATAAGATCCCGAAGCATTTAAGAAATAAATGAATGTGTCATCTCTCGTAATTCCGCAACTTAAAACATTGCGAATAATTCGGTGTATAACTTTAACAATTTCATTACATAAAATCATATTGAAGCATTATCGAATGCTTTCTAATGACAAATTCTCGGATGATTCTTTTATTATAATTTTTCTTATTTAATCGGAGTTTTGTCGTCACATTGTGCATTTTTATAACAAAACAGGAAAAACTGTCAGTCCGAACATGTTTTCGTATCGAATAAGTCACAAAAGATTCAATAAATTTTGGCCAATGTCAGAAATATAAATTTTAATTTATCCCCTTACATAAAGGGTTACAATTTAAGTTTCGCTTCTGACTTTTATGCCGTATCGACGTTATATCAACGAGATATCGCAGTTATCGCTAGAGGGACGTGGCGTGCAGAATCGGACGATTTCACGCGCCACCAGTGCAACGTCGATAGGTTGTTTGGTACATCTAACTTCATGACGTTTCGCCATGCTGGGGAAACGTGGTGCGTTGATAGTTTTGGAAGGTTGCGACCGTGCCGGCAAGTCGACCCAGGTGAAATTGTTGATGAATGCGTTGAACGAACTGCGAATACCCGCGAAACAACAGGCTTTCCCGAGTAAGTGTTTGTTGTGCGAGGTTAGGTCATCTGCGCGGGAAAAGCATTTCCTGCTGATGATATCAAGTGACAATCGAAAAACATTGACGAGCGAGAGCTTACGTTAAAATATGATCGGCGCCGATATATTTATGGTGAAATGATCTTCGTAATGATTATAATTGCGTCATTGCTGCTCGTTGTCGTGATTTATGAGTGCGCAAGTGCGAAAGTTAATCTTGAAATTTAAAAATAAACGATTTATTATTTATGAAGTAACGATTGTAACGAATATAAAAAAATGCGCGGTATATTCATATAAAATGTGAATGTATTTAAGATTATTAAAACCTAAATAGAATTAAGTTTAGAAATTAAAGATAAGGTGAATCGAACCTTAGAGTTAAATTCAAGTTTCGACAACAATTGTGTATTCCAATCGAATGTAGAGCTTTAGATGAATTTAAATTAGACGTGGATTTTATTGTTCGAAGAGAGACATATCTCATCCTGATTTCCTTTTCTTTTTCTTACAGACAGATCGACCTCTCTTGGAAGTATTTTAAATAGTTTTCTGTTAAAAGAGATAAATATACCAGCAGAGGCAGCACATTTGCTTTTTTCTGCCAATCGATGGGAATGCAAGGAGAACATTGAAAAGACGCTTTTATCTGGCACTACGCTGGTACTAGACAGATACGCAGCTTCTGGTGCTGTATACACAGCAGCGAATACTGGTAGAAATCTCAACTGGTGTCAACAAGCTGACATAGGGCTTCCAAAACCAGATTGCATAGTATTTCTTAAAGTATCTAAGCAACAACAAGAGCAACGGAGTGACTGGGGAAAGGAGAGATTTGAGAGTAAAGAATTTCAACAACGTGTTTGTGCCAATTATGAAAAATTAAGGGATGATACATGGTTCATTGTAAATGCGGATCAAGATAAGTTAACAATACACGACGAAATATTGCGAAAAACGTTATCGATTATTCAACAGGTTCAGAATCGTAATATAGAATTGTTAAGTGACTCGAAATGACGTATGGCTTCTTAGAAAAAAGAATAATTTTACATTGATAACGCCATATGTGTATGTGTGTGTATTTAAGATCTTGAGATTATCTCAAATAACATTTTGACGATATTGTTTTTTTTTATTAAATAAATTATTTTTTTAATTATTTTATTTTGATATGTACAAATTTAGACCTCCATATTTGTTTTATTTATTGTTATAAATCGGAAATTGAGCAAAAATATTTATTATCAATAATCAAGAGTTATAAGGAAGTAAATAAATTTAATATAAGACCTAAATAAATCCTAATGAATATATATATGGATATTCATATATGGGTATATTCACCTGGAATTTGATATAAAGTTATTTATAAGCACACACATTACACATATCAAGTTATTAGCATTTATAGTGCATTATTACTGAAATAGATCTGTTTTGATCTTTATCAAATAAATGTGATAGAGCGTTTGAAACGCTCCAAAGTCTCTTTGTATGCATATCATATATAACGATAACAAACAATGCTTTTAACATAATACTTCATTTTATCATCCCAGATTTCGGAAACCCGACATTTATCGAGGAAAATCGATATTAGAATCGGACTGGCACACATTTCTCGAATAAAAGTCAGATGCAACTTTCTTGTACATCTGGACATGATTTCTGCGAAATACGTGCGGTATATATATTCTCGGAATCGGCTCATATGCAATTTTGCGCACACGTATACAACGAATCGCAGGAATCATTTTGCTCTCGGAGCATGATCGATACATATTGATATCGTATTTATACTATAGTACTTACCAAACTGTAGTAAGAATATCTAGCATTACTAAAAGTACTTAAAGGATTACTAAAGGAATCAAAATATGTCAAAGCCACGAATATCGTCCCCAAAAGAAAAAGAGAATAGTGATAACAACAAAAGCAAACGAATGTAACGACGATTAATAATGGACTTAATCCTGACGATTCGTGAAAAAAAGTAATAAATTAATTATACTATATCACGCAAACTTCTGAAACATAGATATAATAACTTTTAAGAAATGTATGAAACACAAGCATAATGACAAATTTCTATACATAGAAGGGCAATAGATTAATTACACTACATCACACAAACCTGTGAAACATAGATATATATAATGATTTTTAAGAAATGTATGAAACACAAGCGTAATGACAAATTTCTATGCATAGATATATTAAATAATAAAAGAGAAACGAATGCGACGTAGCGTTATTTTAATGCACGAATCCATCCTTATCCCGAAAATAGTCGGCGAGATTTACGACGTACATATCCTCCATACGATAACGAGCACGGCAACGGAAATCGATTATGTCGAGCACAGCGACGACGGCTGCTAAAGCTGCACGATGATGAATTGCATCTTATCCGCGCGCACTGGGACATGCACTGGGATATGTATATACACGATGATATCTACGCTGTATCGCGTAGCTGGGGGCGCATTAAATGTCTTTATGCAGCCGTGCTCTTTAAGAGGATGTTCGCGTATCTTACATACCTGGCGGAGTGCATAGTCTGGTAGTGGCGTCGTGAGAAATATGAATAAGTGGTGATCTATTCGCGCCGACTTATATGAGTGTCCCGGAACGAACGAGCTAAATTTAATCCGTGTCTTGTGAAATACCGCCGTACTGTCCTGTCTCTTTTCACCGATTTCTCCGCAGGTATCTTCCTCTCTTCGTGTGAAATTTGTAGGTCAATGCAGAGAGGATTTTTCGCGAGGCTATTTCACGAAATCAATTCACAGACTTTTTCTTTTTCATCGAGACGTTTATTTAATTATTTGTTTCATTTTATTTCTTTTTTTTCTTTTCTTTTCGTTTCGGTAATCGGAATTGATTAATTGTTGCTTACTGCGATTAAGAAATCGCCTCATACGACTGTGTTTTAATCTATGAATGAGACCTCAGGATCTAGAATAACAATTTGTGTACACATCGGCGCTCTCTGTTATCTCTGAGACTTTTTTGCTATATATAATTCGATATTTGCTACACGGTTTTCCGCAGATTTTCGGATTTCCCCAATAATCATCGTCTTCTTCGTAACTATCAAATTCGTATTATTTTCTTAGATTTGATTACTTGATTGATCCTTTTTCTTAATCTGTATCATTATGATGTAATAGTAATACGCAGAAAGACACGTTAATAATAAGCGTACAAATAGGGAATAGCAATAAATAAATTATCGTACTTGCGTTATCGTACTTGCGTTATCGTATATGAATTTAAGAGATTATGAGATAGGCTTGCATGATTATAGCTTATATCGTTTCTTCGCTTATCCAAAAACAAAAAAAACACGAGCAACGTCTCGTAGGTATGTTTACTCACCCTATATTGCTGTTGATATCACTGTTAATCTCTTCTAGGACATATAGTGAAGATACTTCTCTTAGTCTCACACGATCGTTTCAGCCTGAGCCATTGCACGCTATTATTACTCGTTATATCAGTAGGTAGAGTCCGCGCACTATCAGACGAACCAAAGATGAATATCGTGTCATACTGCTTGGTCCAATTGAAACTAGATCGTTTTTGCTCCGGTTCGTCGTTGTCGGCGAAATTATTCCGGGATTCCTCGCTATTGTCGGACCGCGATCGTCTTCTCTTGAGGAATTTTCGCGAGGGACGGGCACCGTTTTTATTCAAATCAGTCAATTCAGATTCCCTTTTAAGGGAAGCGGAGCGGGAAGCCATCGAATTCGCTGCTCTCCACGCATCAGCGGGGAATATATCGTTATACATTCGTCGCGATATAATGTCGCTCTTATTCGTGTTGTCAACTTCCAAGCCGATCGATCGCTCGTTGCTCCCTGCTCGGTCGTTCTTGCTTTTCTCGTTGTTGATCGTTTTATCGCAAACTTCATTTCTTCCCGATGCAGTCGATGCAGCACTCACGATAGAATGGATTGCCTCGAATTCGAAACTCGGAGCTGCATTTTCGATCGCTTGAATGCCGATGATCTTCCATAGCTTCGCTGGTGTCGGAGCAGTATCGATATCTTCGCTGTCCCTCGACGTTGAATTACCGCTTGACTTGGCATTGTTTACTTCGTCCTCGCTCAATTGAGTTTTATCGTATGATCTCTTCAACGAGCCTTTCCTCTTCCAGGCAATATCCTTCATCGTGTAAATTTCTCTTGAATTCCCATTCATTTGAGTTTGCTCATCGATCTGCTCTTTTCCTCTGGAATCGATCGCGTAACCATGATGATTGTCGATTAGTGCAGCGATTTGTCTCTTTCCAAAATCGTGCTTACGAGCCTCGCTAGATTTACGCTGTTTGTATGACGCATTGATTGAACGCTTATCATCGAATGTAATAAATTTCTTGAAGGATGTCTCGACCTTCGAATCCTCCCATGCGTCGTAATGGATTTTCACGAAGCAATCGTCGGTTCGGAAACTTGTTCCTTGGAAACTGGCAATAAAGAGATCGCGCAGAACTTTCCGCCATGCTTCCACCAAGTTTTTCACAACGTTCTCAGCGTTCCATTGATACCCGTGTTCTTTGATTCCTTCAACATATCTACGACAAATTTCCGATAATTTCGCAAATAGAAATGATTTAAAGCTTTAAATATTAGTCAGCTTGAATCATCATTTACTAAAAAAAAAAAAAAGAAATCAGATCCTAAACTAATAAGATTAAGTGTAATTTATCAAAAAATGTTTTTAAAAATATTTGAACCCTTAATAAGCCGCCTTTCTCACGCGATAATAGTAATGTGAGAAATTTTGAGAAGTAAGTTATTCTAAAAATTCTAAAATTAGAAAGCAATTAATACATAAACATCAACAGAATACAAGCAATACAATCATAAGCGAGAGAGATGAAAAGAGCAAATAAGTAACATTTTATCCGAAAATCGTAAGCCAAGGATTAAGAAAAGTAAAAAAGACTTCTCACGATTCTGTTGTTGTTATATCTTTCAGTAACATGCTTTCTCGATATCTCTACACTGCATTGTTCACAAGATTCTTGTTTTATAGATCTATTTGATTATCGCAAGATGGACAAGAACAGTTCTGATGAACGTACTTGATGAACGTGCTTCTGTAGATCATCTTAACGAAATGGAAAATATCTCTTTTCAAAGGCCTCAGCAAGGGCGGAAAGGCGTCAGGGAAAAAGATGCATCTAACGTTGCTCAATTCAAGACCTCGAAACGCGTTCACGCGATCCCTGTGTAGCAGCAAGAGGATCTTCCGATTGCTCTCTGACATACGATCGTTCACATGATTCAGCCATTCCCTGAAGAGCGTATCGTTTATCGATGTATCGTCGCTATGGTTGTACACGTAGCTCCCGTTCGCTATCACGGCGGGATAAGAACCGCAGATCAATAGCGGCAGCTTCTCGGTGCCAGAAGCGTTACAACACATCAGAACTGTCGCTTTCTTCAGTAGCGGATCGGACTCGTCCTCTTCCAATATCGACGATATGTCCGAGTACATGGCCAACTCGTCCAGATGAAAGAGATCCTCCTGCTTGTATCGCGTAATGATAGATCGCATCGCGTCGATCCAGGCTCGATAGTTGCTGAAGATCGGTCCGGAGTGGTTGTCCAGGCGCAGGAAGAAGCCATGCCTCTTCATGAAACACGTCAGCCAACTCTCGGAGCACTTAAAGTCTACCCGGAAATCGAAGGGTCAGAAGTTATGATTACGAGCGTACGTGTCGCGATATGTGTGCGATGCGTGTAATAAGACGGGCTGTAATGGTCGCGAGCGTATAACACGCCGAAGGCTTAAGGGACCGATATGTTACCAGCATGAGTTCTTTAAGAGGCACGCTTGATCGATTCACTCTATGCGGAGTGAATTTTGTGTGTCCGCGGTTAATGTTCCGCAGGACAAGACCGAGATTGCTGTTTCCTCGCGAAAGAATACGATAAGAAAAATCCTGATGGAAAGAAATGGTCCTCTTGAAAGCGCGCTCAACAGATCTATCTTTCTAGACGCGACGTCTCTCTCGGAACGGCAGCCGGCGCCCCTTCACGAGCCACCGGGTTAATCCGATCCGGAGATGCTTTATTTCGCGCCCCGAACCCTTCGGCGATGCGAGAATTTGAAGGATATGTACCGGTTAGTCCGTACTCGCCAGCCAATTCGAGGGCTTTGTCACGTAGAAGACGCTTGTTGACGGGATGATCGCCAGCGTGCCTCTCGCAGGTCCATCTCAAGAGGTCGTTCCTGATCGCCTTCATGACTGAATTAAACCGCTCGATGTATCTTCCGGGACATCTTGACATTGAGCGGTTCACCCGAGTTTTCAGATTTTGATGATTTTTGGGGGTGATTTACTGACCACGGACCACGGCCGGGTCGAGACGGACGGCCGCGTTTCCTTTTCTTTTTTTGGGGGGGGGGGGGATAAAAATTTCGACGCGGGACGCAACGCGGTGGCGATTCGCGTTTGTCCCTCGAGAATCCCTCACATTGACAGATAAATTGCGCCACTTCGACCACGCTCGTTCTATCGTATTTCCTCCCTAAATTGTGAATTATGTGCGTTATACATATACAGCGTGGCAAATAATTTCATGTATTATATGCAATATCTGTCTAGTGAGAAGTCGGAAAAGGGATAACAACGGAGATGATTTTTCGTAGACTTTCCATTTCTACAGAAAATAGAAATACAATCTTTTTTTCTTTCCCGAAGCAAATTTATATCTGGATATTTATATCTGATATGCTTTAAGGCGATGATCATTATCTTCCGTAATGATTATTGTACATCATTGTCATATTATATTATGATCATTATTTTGGTTCGTTAGACAATTTGTTATTTATCAGGTCGTAATTCTGGGACACACTTTTAATCGAAATTTATACGAAACTAGATAAATTTAAATAGACAAAAGGTTAATTTAATTTTCATATTAATTTGATTTTATGGGAAACCATCAAGTGACTGCGATATAAAATGAAAGTTTTCAGCGCAAATTATGACAAAGATAATATTTTTAAGCACCTTTTAAGATCCGCGGAAGAATGCTGCAAGAGTTAATAATAACAAAAAGCGAAAAAGAAGAGTGGAAGAGTTTCAGGAACAAGTTTAGAAGGAATGGAAGAGTAGCGTTATTCTCGTTCAAGTTTGAAGCCGCAATTTCGCGCTACTTCATTATCTGAATTTGGCGGATTTAATCATTCACACCAACCAGAATAATTAATTGACTGTCAAGAAGCGGAGAGGATAACTTCGACAGCACGCAAACATTTATCTTGAAAAATTCGAGTAACGTGAAACATGAAAGGTTCCCTCTACTGCAGTCTGCCGCTGCACTTAATTTATTCTGCCCGATTGACGCACGGGGTCGATCAGATTAATATCAAATATACTAAAAATCCAAGCGATCGATTTCCGTTTAATTTGCCCATTTCATTTATAATGGGAGTTGAACTTATTTTTAAAAACTATATTTTTAAAATGCGATTAACTTCGCAGAATGAAAGGGCAAGATAATCCTTTGATCCTCCCTTCTCATTTATATCATAAATTCTAAATAAAGAAAAGGCATGCATGCACGCGCATAAATTTCACAAAAGATATGAACATTTTTTTCATATTCGAGTTCATCGACTGTTTCTGGAGGACATTCAGTCATGTCGTCCTCACGTCCTCCATCGTTCTCATCTAATTATGCGAGAAATGGGAGCACCGATGTCGCGGCGGCACTCGTCGCCGCCATTCCCGGCATTATTCTCAAAAATATCGTCTTTTCCTTCGCTGTTCCGCTCATTGATGCTCTTTGCTCCCGTTTAATCTTTGCGTGTAGAAACTAATCTCAACGAAATAAAAGATAGCACTGACGTAGATGCGCGCACTCACATGAACACACATATATGCGCACACACAATAAACGCAGTACTTAATACCTATATATTGTGTGCTCGCTTTTAATTCTTAATACAGATTTGTTGCCCGATTCGCGGCACATAAATATTTCACTGGACCTTCCTCTCTCTTCTAGAATTTCTTCCGATCCGTATTGTTGAATAATTTCTGTTAACGCAATTTCTTCCGTATTGAATTATTTGTTACGATCTTTCTTTCGTTTTCGAGATTGATATTGAATAAAATAAATTTAAATTCTTTTTATCGTTTAGATATTTGATGGACGTTTATCATTCTTTGTACATCAGGAGCTAAAGATTACAGAAAAACAATTCTAAAATTTATTTGCATCGCTCATGAAGCCGGTAAAATAATCACCATTTTATAGTCAAGAAAATACGAGAATATGTTTGTATCATGCACTAGAGTTATGGATGAATATTGTTCATCCGCGTCAAATTATATTTCTCGGCCATGTAGTTCGCATAGTTAAAATAGTTTCACATAGATTTTCATCTAATATCGCATTATTTTATTGTCAATCGCTTGCTCGTCCTCCTCCAATTTCGATGATGGCCTGATTGTTATCCCGCATTGTACACCTGCAACGAAATTTAATGTAAAAGATACATAAAAAGTATAATCGCAAAATTACGTTCTTGTGCAGGAATTCCCGTGTGAGCTGCATTGAATAAAAGCGATAATATGTAAACATAAATATTTATGTTTTTACATTATCCGTGCGTGAAACACACGTGTATGTATATACTACTGCATATACAGGATCCCGCGAAGACCGGGGAAATGAGAGATCTGATATTTCCTCGCGAGGAAAACGCGAACAAATGCCTCTATGCAAATAGAATTAGTGCGTCGACGTGGCCCTGAATGTAAGTACAGACTACCAGATTGCAATATATCGCAACTATCCGCGACTATATCCATCCTGACCGATTGTCTCCAGCTGTCATTCTTCCGCGCTTATTCAATTATTCATTCAAAGCTGGCGTAGGATAATATTTAATGGTGGTATTCTTGCGCGTGCCGCACTCGGTGCCTGCATATAGTGCATCATCAATGCATATATAAATGCATATCTCGCGTGTCCACAAGCACATGCATATGCATCGTGGATATGTTTACGAACGGCTCTAATTCCGTTTTATCGGATGCATAAAATGTTGAATCTATGCAGTCCTCGCCACGCTGCGCAGGATAGGCGATGCACCTTGAGGATTGAATCTGCCGCAATGTGAGTATGTGAAATCTGGCCGAAATTCTTAATTACGATTCGTTATGCGACACACTTATACTTGATATCGAAGCGAATATTGGACTCTGCCTTTTTTTCTGCTTCTGATTGAAACAGATGCGGTAAGGCTCGCAAGAATGTCTAATATGTTTCCAGTATAGGTCAAACAGTGTAATCCTGAAACTGTGAATGAAATTCGCGTTACTTCCGAGTCCGTATAAATCTTTTTATCTTTGCCGCGGGTTACGTATTTTCGCTTAAATTTTCAGCGCTTCCCGTCGACGGGAAGTCGATGTCATGCTCGCTCGGAAAAATCCGCGACAGTTCCGGAATGTCCTGAGGCCGGGTTGAAAATCGCCTATCTCGCGAGATAGCGAGAAACGAGCGGGAGAAATACTCGGGATTTCTCGGAACGTAATAATACCGTTCTGCGACCGATTTACGTTAAAGAGAACTAAGCAGTCTCTCATCCGCTGCGCTTTGTGCGATTCTTTTTCTTTTTGCACGATCCCGCGAATCTCACTTCGTTTTATATATTCTGCGGTTTTATTTATTATAACTCCGCGTTATTCGTCGATGCTACGCTTTTCTGGGACAATGCGATTGATCGATGAGTGATTCCCGGTGACGCCTGAAGCGAAAGCGAACGGACTCTGCCTTTTCTTCGTTGATTCAATATTTACTCGCGAAATTGAAGATGGATTTGATTGGAAGCTACATTATCGACTCTTGCCGCAAAATTGTAGCTTTTATTTCAGCGCATCGTGTTCGTGAGAATCATTAAGTTTGACACATTGCGGATATATGAAGAAACAACAACAATGCGAAATTACGGAAAGAAGATAGGATGCTTGATTTCGCAATTCGCAAGAATCTCAAATTTTGTATCTTATTTCTCATGCGCTTCGAAATCGATCCATTTCGATCCATCGTGATATGTCAATATAGAGAAACTGTATAAAATCTACGAAAGCTCACTAGTTTTCTTTTAAATGTATTTGTGTAGTATAGAAAAAAGAGATTATCGATAACTGCATGTATCAAAAGCTTGTAATCAGACAAGCCGATGCGCACATGCGTATGTGGATGTATTGCATTCAGAACAAAGGACAACCGCGAAAGAAGCCGTTGACACTCAACGTGATTCGTTCAGATCGAATGATAATATGTAACGATTGGCCGACAAGAGATGTAGCACCACTTTTGGGTATAAAAAGAACGACGACAGAGAATGCTGCAGAGAGCAAAAGAGTAACCGATAGAAAGTAGTAGCGATGTAGTATGAGAGTAGCAACGACGAGAGTGCGAGAGTAGACGATGGCAGAGTAAAAGAATAACAGAGAGTGTGTGCAACAGAGTGAGAGTAGTCGAGTAATTGTAGTCGCGAACGGCGAAGCTGTAAAGTCAGCTAGCCTATCAAGATATCTTTGCGTTGTATCTTTATAAAAGAGAATAAAAGAGTCTTTTTACTTATTGTCCCATCAATCTGAGGCGTTGAAGACCCATCATACTTAATAATTCCATCAGGATAGAAATATCCTACATTTGTACGTTCAATATATCATCGCTGTAATTTTACAATGCGGAGAGGCATGCGCAATCGTTTTAATCAAATAATTGAGCAATTTAACAATTTGTTGTTAAGACATAATGCAAATGTACATTAATACGCAAGATGTATCTATCATGCAAATGATCGTGATAATTAATGCGTACGTATGCTTTATGGACATTCATTAACAGAAATCGGTATCTCGATGATCTCATGTCTGCTGCGCCCAATTAATCTGAAGCATCGATCCAAAGACGTCGATCGATTTCTCACAAGCATGAAATTTCAACCTCGTTTCTTCCACGTGGAGAACGTGTTCGCCAATGCGAAGAGGAAGCGCACCAAGAGATTACGCGGCCTGGATTCACTTTTGTACGCGTCCATCTGGCCGATGGTATACGTCGTGAAGATCTTCGGCTTCGCTCCTTATAACTTCTCGCAAGATCGTCTGGCGCCATCGAACATTTGTCTCATCTTCTCGGCAATCGCTGTCGTTCTCTACAGCTACGTGCTATTCATCCTCGAAAGGCTGATAAGCCTCGAAAGGGAGACAGTGCTTCTCGGAGGAACGGAGAACGCGAAGGTGGGTGAGAAATATTCCGTAGATTGCTTGATGAATCAAGTATGCTGAAAACAGATAGATTAAAGATGCGTTTCATCCGTTGATCCTCAGATAGGCATTGAGGAGGATTAATTCCGTGCATATTCGTATCATGCATTCATCTGGATGCATAATGTTAGAGGAATAAATCGAAAAAGAGTATTCACGTAATCTGTACGGATCGTATCTATTTTCTATCATCTTGTTTTCCGTCATCTTCCATCATCTACTCTCCTAACGGAGAATCTTAATCAAGTAACTAAATTCTAATTCGTCGAGAACTCAATGAAGCTACGATCGAAGCTATGATCGTCCAGGTGATTATCAACTACAGCGTGGTGATATACGAGCTGAGCCTGGCGATGCTCACGCGACGTAGTTTCATCAAGACCTGGAATGCCCTGCAGGATTACGACAAAACTGTCAAACAGCTCGGTTATTCCCGTAAAGAGAGGCAGACCGCGATTCTCGCGTGGATCCTCGCTATCATCATTGCGATCATCTGGATTGCCGTTAATCGCTCCGGAATGTATGCCTTCGCCGAGACGTGGATTTATAATATGGGATATATGTTGTGTTACATCGGCACCTCGATGGCCCTCTACAAGTTCGTGGCAGTGGCCTTCTTTCTGGGACAACGATTTCAGCATCTCAACACAATCGCAGTAAAAAATCTTCCGACATTGACGTCGACCAGCAAGTATAGTGCCAAGATCAGCAGAAAGGTTGTAATTGTCCATCCTATTTCTCGCGGTTTTTTTTAATCGTCGTGAAGAATCAAGAATTAATACTATGATCTATCTTGTTCTTTGCTCTTCGGCTATGAAATTAAAATTTCTCACTGCAAGAGAGAAAACGAGAGAGATTTAAAATAAATTAGATGTTAGACAATAGCACAATGAACTCTACATGCTAGAATATGATCGTTTGTATTTTCGCTTCGATGGCTTTGATTCAATCATGAAAAGTATGTTATTTCTGATAAAAGTTGAGAACAAATGATACTTTATTTATGTATGAAGACGATCCTGAATCTGCATAACGATCTAATGGTCGCTGCTGAAAACTTGGAGTCGCTGTATTCCTGGTCATTGCTCTTCTGGCTCAGTAATCTCAGTCTGCACATCGTTAGCAACGTATATTTCATAATCACATGGATGCTTATGAAATCGTGGGATGTAGTCTCCTGGCCGGTAATTTATTGTCTGAACATCTGGTTATTAGCATTCTTTCTCCAGCTTCTGTTACTTCATATCGCCTGTGACTTCGTGTCTTCTCAGGTGAGATTCCCTCGTCAATGCAAAAGATTTATATTAATATAGTCTTTCGCGATATTAAGAATACGCAAAAGATACTATTCGTGACAAGACTGATTAACTGATTTTGAACGTATGATTGATGTGTAAAATTCTGATCATTATATTACAAATTAATATAACTTTACAACGACATAAATAATTGAATTTATATTTAATGCAATGTGTTTCGCAATCAATATCTGATAAAGAAATTTATTTCTTGTTCCAGGCCAATTGTCTTGGTCCAATTTTGATCGAATGGCAAATACGACTGATGAAGAAAAATCATGTAAATAATGATAATCGTTTGAAATACCATTCCACATATAGCTTCTATCAACAAGTTTTATTAAATTTCTTTTTACATTTACTTAATATCGACATTATTTATTTGTATTATTTCTTGACACTTCATGTATACGTTTATACATATTTTCATTATAATTATATGTGAGCAAATTATTTTAAGGTGATTGCAATCTGTATAACGACTCTCTTTTATAGGAATGCGGCGACTCGTCGCTGCAATTTCTAAATCGAAAGCTCAACTTCTCTGCAGGAGGATGTTTTTATGTGAATTTACCGTTATTACGTTCGGTAAGCAATGATAATAATGTGCAGAATTATTGAATTTTAATTATGCATCTATAGACCAGATATCATTTTGTAAATGTTTTAATTATATGTTCGAAAGCTATCAAGTATCCGCTTATCTCTATTGACGTTTATAATTAATACATAACATTTTTCATTGTTTCCCTATAAGTTATGTAAGAATTTTAATTAGAGATACTTGCGAGTAATTAATCTACCTTTATGCGAGATAATCGAAAACATGTGATTAATTAATTCAGCAATCCATTATTTCAATCCGACCGAGAGCGCCAGATGAGCGTGAATGCGTGCGCGTGCGCGTATATCAAATGATTAAAACAATTTATAACAATATCGTGGATCTACATTAGCTGCGTAGATTATGAGCCAACATAAATCATTACATCAAAATGTTAAAATCGCTGAATTATCCAGATGATTTCGTGGAAAATTAAGCACATTCATCGTGACATTATCGCGGCGACTGTGCGATTTAAAGGGGAACGTGCAGTCTGGATACAACGGCGAGTCAATGAAAATAACAGAAGCGATACATTGCAGGAGCGGTGCATTTATTGGACGCGATTTATTTTAACGCCAAGATAAATTCGCGCTACGTAAATACGCAGCGATAAAGACGACAGTTGCACGTGAAAACGTAACAGAACGGATATAAAATCCTGATCTGAAACGATACATTAAAATGTGAATCGAACGTGAGCGGAGACACGCAATGGTTAAAGATTAAAAGTAGAAATCTCATCCTGGAGCGCGATCATTTCTGTTTAATCGCGCGCTGTCGGAAAGCGATCGATTAAAAAATATTTTTCCACGCAAACGGAATGTAAGAAACATCGCATATCCGATATCCACGATATTAGAAAGTTATTAACCAATTCGCGATTCTGGTATATGGACCGCGAGCGAAGGAATCCGCGATTATGCGAATATCACGATATCGCGAATCGATCGCGCATTCAGACGATACGTGACGCAGTGAGAGTAAAAGTTACCAAAAGTTCCGTTCACGAGATTCCGCAGACGGTCCATCGCAGAACGCGTCCGTAAATCTGGAATACGCTTTCGTTTCCGCAATGTTACGAGCGGACGCGCGAACGCGGTGCGCTCGAATCGCCGGAATCGTTTGCGACGAAGAGCTTCTGCAAAATTTTACGAATCGCGGTACGCATTGTACTCTAAAGTACTCGACTTTGCGGATACCAGTTCGTTGGAGTTGGCACATCACACGATTAGAAACTATTGCCTTAAACTGTGCAAATTTGCGAATCGTGGAATTCTTCGCCGAAACTATAGCTGATAAACATTGAAAATCAACCGATGACGATCGATTTTTTTTTATTTATGTATTTATCTCCATTCGCGTGTTTTCTTTTTTATTTCTTAGAGATTTTCTGCGCTTCTTGCGCTCTTTGCGCTTTCGTGTTCTCATTCTCTTCGCATTCTCACGGTTCTTTCCGAATTTCTCGCGATCGCGTTGAGCTTGGATCGATGATCTAGGATTAAAATTTAGGATTAAGAAGATTAGGAAGATTCTCGACATCGCGACACCGTGAGATAGAAATAACGTACGTAATCGCGATTTTTATTTACGATTCTTTTTCATGAAACAACCTTTTTCCGAATTTCAGTCAGAGCTTCGTAAAGCCACGTTATATAATCGATATTGTTTTCAGATTGCTACCCTGCTGAGCACGTATCTAGTTATACTACTGCAGTTCCCGCAATGACAGTGTTCGCACAGTGTGTCACCGCGTAAGACGCTAGAGATTATTTATTTCATGATATTACATTTCAAGATCGTAAATCTCGAACGCGTACTTTGAGCCAATGCGTCTAAGATACTGATTTCTTTTGTACGATTGTTGACATTATACGTTATAAATACAGTTTATTGCAGTTTGGAATATGCATAATATTTATTATATGCGTTTGCGATATGAACGCGTAAATGTTTATTCGATCGATCGAATAAAAATGACAAATTTTAAGCGTAATTTAAGCGCGAGAGGATCATGTTCCTCTGCACAAAAAATGGAAGATCTCCCCGCGATTGCGGCGTAATCTCCAATCACTCGTTGGCAAACTTTTCTACTTACACCGATTATCGTATGCAAAATCTCATGGATCAAATTTCGCTAAATTTTCTCATTTCTATTTGGCACGCGAGTCTGCTTTTTAATGCGTAATTGAACAAAGAAAGCTCGATTAGATGTCCCCTTTAAACTGTTATGTTCCCTTTCAGGTAGCAGCAACGCCGGCTTAATGCAATGACATTTGCATGCGAATTGTGCTTGTCACTGATTACAGCAGCCTCTTTTGCAATTTGCTATTCAAAAGAATTCGCCTTCCCTTGCACGCGCGTACGCCAGTTTAAAGCTGCCGCGTCGCATGCTCAATTACACTTGCAATCGCGGAAGCGTGTTGTTAACTAAACGAGTCCAAAATAATTTATCGGTTAGATTAATTCTCGAATAAATCGAAGAAGCAACTTTCTGGACAGCTGCTCGCGGAGATCAGCGTCTCTTTATGAATTCTTCGCAATTTGTAGATAATCACGTTTTCATAATGTCGGATAAGTATTCGCATTTAGCGGTAATACTTATTTTCATTTACCTCTTGATATTACTTCCATTATAGATTTTTCGTTCGTGCTACATACGAGCTGAACACAGCGGGTTGTATAAATCGTTACTTGTTTTTATCGCGCATTCGTAAAGCTAAGTTGACGCGGAGGAAATTAACAATTTCATAAATTATTAAAAAATGTTGTGTATATTACAAGGAACCGACGTTGTAGCTCGCTCGTAGATAAATTTCTTCAATATCGCGCGCGCAATTTATCGTCGATTTATTTACCGGACAGGAAAATTCTTTAACACGATTCTGCGAAATGATTATAAGTGGCAATAAGTTTTCGTAAACGTACGATCATGGACAGAATTTTTATTGTAACTTTCGTTATTAATTACATAAAGAAGTGAAACGCAATGAAGTAAAGGATGAAGTAAAATTTAGGATGTAATATTAATCAATATTTAATGTTATCTTGCGATATTAATAAATTTTTTTTATAAATAGTCTTGATATTTGGTGCTATTTCGCATAAACTTTGTTCATAAATAATCCCTGTAAAGCCAGGAGCCAATTTTTCTGTTATGACAACGTGAAATTATCATAATCACCGTTTGTGCGGTAAATTAAGTTCTCGCAAGTCGCAAACTTAATTAATTCTCTAAAAATATGGTATTTGTATTTACATTTGTATTGTATTTTTATGCAATAATCAAAGACCGATCATGTCTTCTGAGGGATTCTTCAAGCATATCGAAATATGCGCGACAGAATGCTCCGAAAAAAATCGCGAAAAAAATCCAAGAGAAACATTCAGGATGGCGTCCGCAGTTTCCTGCGAATTTTGGAATATATTTCAGAAACATATTTTATTTAAACAAATCCGACAACGGAAGATCGTAATTTCTGTCTTCCTTTCTAAGATAGTTGACGCAAAATAAGATCAAACAGGACAGGAAATTCGTTTCTTTTCTACCAAAACTATAGAAACTGGAAATGAAAATAAGCTGAAGCCAAATTTCACACGCGTCTATCTTCTTACATTTTTATACGTATCAATATGTTTCATCTTGTTATTTATTTTACTACAAGATGCGGAGCACAGTTTAGATTATTTCAAGAAATATTATCAGCTATCGTATCTCGTTTTACTCTTTTTTTCGGTGTTACGATCTAATAATGACGCGTGTATCATTACGAGGACATCACGTTATTATTAAAAGTTTTGACCTTTCATGATATAACGATGTATGACGTTCACAGTATATGTAAACCACGAATCGTAAAGTGATCTTCACGTTACGGTCGCACCGCAGGTCGTCATGCCGCTTTATAAAGCCGGCAAACTGAATTTACTCGCAAAGTGTCTCGGTGTCGCGCCAGCTCTTGCTGTTATCGACACATTTTATTAGTTTACATTGAGGCCAACATGAAGTGAAACAACTTCGCTGCCAGCACACATATAGATATCAATCGACACACGGCATAGATGACGTGCTTAAAATCGAGGCGAGAGAAACTGAATCATCAGAAAATTCCCATTTCAGTAGTTTCCTTTCTCTTTTCCATTACACATCTGCTGTAATTTATTGATTCATAAGGAATCATTTTAATCGATACGTAACTGTTATTTTCTGATAAATATGATTATCCTATAAAACGATGACGATGAAAATTATGTCGAAATAACGAAAGAAAATGGAGAATTGTTAAATTATTATAAGATCAAAGTCGATAAATAGATCTCAGATTTAGAAAATAGTTTTCACTTTAAGATGGTTCTAATCAATTTTCGGAAGAGTGTGAAGAAAAATATCGCAAGAATATGATAAGGAATATCGTTATCATATTCCGTAAATTTTGCGACAGATAACAAACGTAAACTCTGTAACATCTTGCTTTTCTAACACTATTTGTGATGCAACATGCATTTTCGAATTTTAACGATATCATAGCTGTAAAATCGGAAGATAACAAGATCGTTTGATTTATCGGAAGACAGCAAAATGATATTTTAGAAGAAATACATAATTATCAAAGAATATATGATATCAAAGCGTATCACTACATACACCAGCTCTTTGTTAGAGGTAAATTCATGAAGAGAACTAACTTTAGCATAAAGAAAGCCACGACACACCAAGGAACTTTGCTTAGGCAATATTTACGTTTAAATTCTACGTAAATGCAGCTCTGATGCAAATTTTACTAGTTTGCGCCAAAAGCCGCAAGCAGGATAACGAAGAAACAAACTAGTACCGCTGCAAAAAGGAAGCAAAAAGGGAACCGTGTATTATCTTATATCCAGAGAAGAGCATCGTCAAAGAAATTGCTTGATGCTGTATATGAAAGCTGTTTCATTAAATCTTTTTATAGAAACGTGTCTAACATATTTCCTTGACAATATTTTCCGGCACGGCATTAAACGATATTGTATGAAGCAACAGCTCGTATTATTTTAGAGAGATTATATCAAGCTAGAGCAATGATAGTTCGGCAAAAGAATGCAAAATGCAAATGAAGCAAGTTTGTTTACAAGTTTATATGTCACGTCGTTCTAACCGGCGCGTTAACCATCATTGAATCTGCATAGTTTTGCTTCATTTTGCCAGCGGATAATCACTTCAAACGGAGCTGAAATGATAAGAAGCGACACGAGAGGTTTTGTAAAAGAAAAACGAGTCTATTGAATCTATCTTTAGGAGAGATACTAGTTTTTCTTCTCTACAAAACTAAATAAAAAATATTCAATATTTTGAAAATATTCAATAAATAAAAAAGCAATGCGTTATTTCACTTGATGATATTTGTGAGTTTCTCTTTAAATTTTTGGACATTAAATGCGTGGAATGTTAAAAATTGTTCAGTAAAAGTGTTGTCAAAGATTGCATAATGATATTAAATTATTAGCTGATTAAATTTATATCTCTTTAAACGAGAACTAACTTAAACTTAAGAACAGATATGCGAAGATGTACGAAATTCGCGATTTGATTATTGGAAAATAAAAAAATTAAAGAATTAATATAATAGTTATTTGTGCTCATTTTCAGATGTATTCCTTTCATTTTCGGATGCAAATATTACTGAAGTAACGGTGAATGTTTTGATAACTTACATGCATCTTCTCGAACAAAATTATTATTCACGTGCGTGTATCATGAATAATAATATTTGTAAAAGGTCTCACGTTATCGACAATGCTCAACAATCTTCTCTTTATAAAAGTATTTCCTATGGAAGGGGAAGAGACGTTCAAAGCAATAATGAAGGCGGTCGCATGTGATATTGAGGAAATATGCATGTATAGGTGTACGCTCGTTTTGAAAAGAACGAGAAAATAAAATACGATTCATCCCTTTGTCAAGGCGCATTTCCGCACAGAATGGCGAATACATAGAGAAACGGTATGTAATAATTTCCCGTCTTCGGGGATTACACGTTTTTTACGGTGCATCCGAACGCTTTTCAGATTCGCGCGTAACGCTATTATCACCAACATTCCGCGGGTGTCCGCAAATAGGTGAGAGAATAATCCAATTATTCCTCCGAAGCTTTTTCCCCCGTAATATTATTCCTTATTTAAATTCGCACTGCGCGAGAGCATTAAAATACATTTTACAAAATTTTTTGCCTCCTTCGTTTCCACTTTCCTTCGAACCACTTTTGTCAACTCGACGTTGGTTTTTGTCTCCTAGCGTGCATTCTTAAGCAGCATCTTGCAATCCGACGACGGTGACGCTCGGTTGGCGACGTTACGTGTCACATGCAACGATCGCTGCCGAGGAACGAGGAAAAACGGGGGAATACCTGCCGCCGATAGACGGCAATGTTACACAGCGGCATTGCATCTATTTTCTACACCATCGCTCCGGAAAATTGCTCCTTTCGTCGGGTTGTGCACTGGCATTATTCTCTTATAGCGCACGCGAATTCTTCACGATGCTCGCCGCTATATGTGACAGTTTAAAGTTAATAACGCGCTCAAGTATCGCGAGAAATCCGTTTATAAATAAACGGATAGCGATGCTTTTTCGCGATGCATATATATCTATGTGTATATTTACAAGGGCAAGCATGACAATGTATGCTTACAAAGAGAATGAAATTTTGAAGGATCGTAACGAAAATTTACGATAAAACGTTCGTCTTTGAGAAAATTACATTCATGTAGCATTATACAAATGTTTATCTGTAAACAATTCCATTAGTATATTACAAAGAATCCCTATAATATCCCTATTAATAAGACAGATTTTCATTTTTGTCGTCGTTATAATGTAAAAGCAATTCTCCATTTGAGGATTAGCACGGCATAAGTTAAAGGAAATTCTGTTTAAGGAATGATAGAAAATATTTACAGTGGTGCACTCGTTATCGATGGATTAAAACTCGATACAGGCCGGAGATAACGAGCTGGATATATCTCGCTTTCGTTCGTTAACGGGGACCAGCTTCGCCTTATTAGTTCTACAGTGATTTAATATGCTTAAATGTTCGTGAGACAATTCAATTCCATTGCTCAATAATATTACTTGCCGTCTTGGAAGAACGATTGGTATCTAGAATCCCAAAGAGATTTATGATTCGATGCTAAAGAGACTGCGTACGTTATACAGAGATACGCGAATGTCTGATATTCCCAAGTATCTTCCTTTTCTTCTAGTTTCTGGGTGTTTAAACAAGGTAAATACTGTCCTGAAAGCTTGAATACTGGGATTTTCTCGGTTTCCAGGAGCTCACGAATCATTCAGAAGCACGAATTCACAAGGTATACAACGGAAGTCTCTCCTTTATAAATAGACTTATTTTATTATAGAACGAATTGTAACGAATTATCACAATTTTACATTATTTAAAAAATAGATAGGAAATAGTTCGTTATTTTCAATCTTTTCTGAATTTGTTATACGTCAATTATTTCTTGTTATCAAATATTAAAAATGCTCAAACGGATGTTCAAATAAACGTAATTTAAATCTGAAAGGACCGTATATTAATTCAATCTTCAAATGATTCAAGCAATCCATAAAAGAGCAGATATCCTTGAATATCCGTGCGGATACGCGTGGGCAACTTTTGGTAGATGTATTTACGTCATTGCTCGCTTTCAGACGTGGGCGGAACTATAGATGCCACTATCTGCGTCATCATACGCGATCGTACACGATATCACGTTGTTGTAGCAGCGAATCTGGCCTATCTACTCGAGGACGATCGATGAACTCAAAATCCAATTCATGAACTGGAGGAGAACGCGCATTATCAGTATTCATATTTTTATCACACTCATGTTTACTCGTTTCTTTTTATATTTCTCATTAAACTTAGTATTAGTAAGTGTTGGGTGTAATATGAAAATTCTCTATTATAACGTTTTCATTATATTTGAATTACATTGCAATATCCAGATACCTATTTTATCTTGAAGCTTTTAGAAATATAATCTTCAGGACGATTTTTAGAAAGATGAGATTTTGCTACATGATATCTTCCTATATCCGTCAGGCATCGTAATATCAAGCACACAACGAATTTATTGTTCAATTTTTTTTATTAAAGATTAGAATACGCAGAGAAAAAGAATCGATAAAGTCTTAATGACTTTTTAAGTTAAAAATACATATTGAGATCATAACTTCATATGAATTCCTATCAATCCTTTTAAATCCACCAATTTTTTGCAAGTTTTACGATAGATTGCGTATATATATATATATATATATATATATATATATGAAAGGCTTAACAAATTCTTTCGTTACACGGGGATCAAATTGGAAACTACGTTCTCGATGTTCAAGAACGAAGGTTCGCAAATGCGATACAATTTCGAGGATCACTCGCATTTCAAGAGGATGGTTGCAGAGAGAGAGAGAGAGAGAGAGAGAGAGAGAGAGAGAGAGAGAGAGAGAGAGAGAGAGA
>JAHMML010000013.1:3723686-3743967 GCA_020341155.1 Eciton burchellii
TATATATATATATATATATATATATATATATATATATATAAATTGCTTTCGAGAATTCCCGTCGACACGATCTTCTCCCGGTATTGTTCACGAATTTGAACGTTATTGTTCACGAATGAGCAATGATCAGTAATTATCAGCGATTACTACAAATAATAACGTGAACTTTTTTAATTACGATCCCAAACAGATTTTAAATACTTCAACAAACAATATACTCTTAGTACTGATCTCACGAAACCATATTTTTCCGGATATCATTTCATAATAACAATAAACGATGAAAAAAAATAATAAGACATTTAATTGAAGCAAGTAATAACTATGATGAAACTATTATTTCTCTTTCACTGAATATCAGTTCTCATCGCATTAAATAAATATAACCACAGAATTGCAAACAAGCTGGTTCCAATATTCGTCGGATAAATAGCGATGGGTCATCAAAGATGGATCAGACTATGATTATGATTCACATAAAACATCGTATTGCAGAGCTTGAGGAATTGCTCATCAAAGCTCTTTCGAAAAACTTTACGTGATTCCGCGAAACAATAACAGTTCTCGATGTGCCATTTTGCAATTACGGCACGTCACAGCACAGCAGAATTTGCCGGACAAATAAACGTCTTTGCTTGACGTGTCCATTTCGGACTGAACGCGGACGGCAACCCGCGGATGTCTTATGATGCGAATTTCATGCAAATCTCCTTGACGTCGATCGTCCAGCATAATTTCCGCCGGTTTTCCGTCGTGTTATCCACGCGAAATTTCCATTTTACTGGCTTTATCGTTATGCTTCATTGATCCTGCATTCACAAACTGACAAAATAAAAGCACAGAATACATTTCATGTATTACATTTTACTGCTATTAATTCGAATTTGAATAATCTTTTCGTAAAACGTACGAGATTCTCACACGAGACATAATATACCTTTGTATTCGGTTAATTATAAACATAACGCTGAAATACGATCAAAGGATTTTAATGGACTCGAGTAGACATCGTGATTTATGGATGTATAGTTGTAAATAAATAGCAACGCGTTCGAAATCTGGCGTTTATTGGAACGAAAATGACAAAGCAGACATATAACACATAACAAGAGAGTGCACACCGATATAAAAATATAAAAGTATAAAAATATAGCAGTGTAATATAGGAATATTGTTTAAAAGTGCATTGATTCTTCGAACGCGCGTTGATATCGTTGATGGCTGCATACAATTACATTTAAAGTTCTTAACTATAATAATGAAAGCACAATATCTCGAGTCAGTAATAACATCGAATTTCTAAAAGTGTAGTCTCTGCAAAATTGCTTGTGTACGAATGGTAGTCCATCCGATGTTGCTCGAGATCTCCTTCGACATTTCCGCGAGAAATATGAGGGACTCGAGAAGTCTCATCTTTTCGTCAATAAGAGCAAACGTTACATGATATCGTTTTTCTGCCTTCGTACAATCCTTAAATCTTTCACACAAATCTTCGTATACCATTTCACAAGAAATGAACGAGATCTTTGCGATGAACTTGCAGCGATTTCGTCAATTTTTAGAAATGAGCAAATAGGAATGTTCAAGAATATCGAGCCCTTCTTCTTTTCCTATGCAGCGCGACGAAAAGAAAATGATTAAATGAAATTCTAAAAGTTTCTAAAAGTTTCTCAAAGTAAAAATTTTAAAGTTAAAGTCACAAAACATGTGATCCTGCGATGTTAATTTCAATATAGTTGCGCTCGCGTCGTTACGAGCTGTTATTGTTTCCAAGAATTTCTTGTATTTTTAGGGAATTTTACAGAAATAAAATCGCATCATTAGTCACTTTCTCTTCGGTGAAAATCGTTCCAAATGTCCGTGCCGGCTTCGCCAAAATAAACAAACGAATTTCATTCATATTTAATACTCTTTTACTAATATAATATACCTATATATATATATACGTGTATATATGGCGTTTTAATTAACATGAAAATAGCACAACGATCGAAACACAAAATAGATGCAAAACAAATAAATTCAACTTCATTGAATATCGTCATAAAAATCTACATACAGATTTTGTCATAGAGAGCAAGATCGATTATCACTGATTATTACCGATTCGAAAAATCGGATTAGAACTTCGACTAGAATTACACTGATCCGATTGTTATATCTTATTGGCGCCAATTTCAACGATCGAGAAGTTTTTTTAGAAAATCACACGGATAGCATTGCAGAATTTGCAGTATCAATTGATTAACGTCAATGTGACAGATTCGCATGTGTCAACGTATACGTGATCGTACGGCCATTTCAACGTAGGTGAGGGATGCTGCAAGCTATGCATAAATCAAAACCATCAATCAATTTCACCGCAGCATGGATTTCTAGCAATCGTAGACCTACAAGTTAAAATCATTACATGATTTCGATTATATATAATTACAAATAAGGGATTAATCAACCCTTCGAAAAACAATATTCGCAATTAAGAGAAACTAAATCGTAACTTATGATGAATGACTAATAACGAAGAAAATAGTTAACGTGAAGTTGAATTATCTAGACACTTTAGGTAAGAAACAACAAAGATTTATCATTGAAATTCTATGTTAACAAAACAGCTAGGGACAATAACTGAAACAAGAGATCAGCAAATATTGATCGGGAATAGTAAACGAAAAGCTAATGTATTTATTTATTATAGTAAATTTGAGTAAAACTGATTGCGATAATTTATCTGCAGGAAGATCGGTAATCTGAGATAATGTCATTTCAACGACCGAGTTTAACTAAATCGTAATGTGTATAGAACTTACAGAAGCCTCTTCTTCCGATGGCCTTTCAAACATAGAAGCTATTTCCAAGCACCTGTAATTTGTTGAGAGATATCACGTGCCTCAAGTTCTTTAAGTTGACAGCAGCGTAAAGGAGGCGTTTCTTTTGTTACACCTTCGTGGAGGAGGAACAATCGGCGAAGTAATCGGACCTCGAACCAGAGATGTCGTAGATCGGTTGATAGATCTTATCAAACATGCTCGATGACTGCTCAAATTTGATCTGGATACATAATACGTTCATTAGTCAAGTTTGCTATTACTTTAGAGCTACGGGAACGGCAGTGATTTAAATCTTACTTATTATTCTGTTTGTTATTTTTTCAGTTGGAGTAATAGCTAGAATAAGTAAAAAAAAATAAACGAGATTTGTAAGAACTGCATATGTCGTCTCCGCGTTATATTTTGTACGTGTTACGTTATTATTATAATATATTTGTAGTATAGACGGAAAAGAACCGTTAGTGACGACATGTGTATGGGGTATGTTCTGGCATATGTCCGGAGTATGAGTGGTATCAAGTACGGTCAGGATTTATGGTCGAAGATGCCAATGCGAGCGGGCATGTGTTTAGAAAGTTGCGTCTAGGACAAAGGGCAATTGCGACGAAAACCCTTGGGATACATGGGACGACATGATTCGTCCGGACCGAATAATCATAGGTGATGATTGGCCGGCAACCCTGAAGTGGGACGCCGCTTTTTAATATATAAAGGACGAACAACGAAAGACGAACAGACTACAGACTACGAGACAGATAGACGAACAGACGAATAGACGCTACAGAGTCAATCGGCCTATCGATAAGAGTTGTATCGGTGAAGCAGAATAAAGATCTTGTTACTTCCCATGTTGATGTCCCATCAACCTGGCGTCGAAAACCCATTCATTTAACATTCAACATCACATAAGGAATATATAAATCCCGCTCCATTCCCTACATATCTGGGCATTCGTTCGGGATCATGTATATCAATCCTACATATTAGTTCTCGAATTGCACGTTAATAAATCTATATCATTATTGCTCTACGTTGTAAATACATTAATATACATACATAGAGATACATACACAAAAGTGTACGTTACGCACATAATAATAATAATGTCCACATATTAGTAATATAAGTAATCATATATATATATATATATATGATTACACAATTATATATTCTACTTCTCTATATGAATATTCTTATTAATAATAATATTCTTATTAATAATAGTACCGTAATGATTTTACTGTTTCGGCTTATTGTAAGTATTATTCGGAGACGAAGCCATCCATAACTTGGGAGACGAAATATTCAATGATGTAGACATGGATATTGATGCGGATGTTGACAACATGACGGAAGATTCTGATTCAGACATGTTAGATTTTTCTTCAGTCTTTTTTTCCTGTTTTATCCTCGTTGTCGTTTCCTCATTCATCCTATGTGTCTTTGTGTGCGCGACACATAGATGTTTGAGTACCTTATTTTGAGAAGTAGCCAGATGAGGGTGCTCAAGAGGTGACAAGTGTTCATAGGACGACTCCGATTCCGCAGAACTCGTGTCTTCTGATGGAGAATTAATTTTGGCATTCCGGAGGATCGCCTGCTTCAAGAAGGATAAATAATCTCCAGACATCGCTTTGGAAGATCTATGATTCTTCGTGAGATCCTCGCGAGGCACGTCGACGAATACTATGCGCTTCTTATCCATTTCGTTAACGTGACGAGGAGTAGGGCTGTTTGTATAGCCGAAGGTTTCGAAAGTTGGCGACTCAAATGGACTATTGATGGTGGTATCAAGCTTGGAGCATTTTTGCAAGCTACAAGACGACGAGGTTTGCTCGCCTTCTAAGCAAGCATGCCATTGCTTCGAGGACTTAGTCTTCGACCTGGTTGCAATCTTCTTGCGTTTACTGGTGAACATTGATACCATCTTCTTCAGCGAATTCTTTTGCGGCAACTTACTCTTCAATGTCGGTATCCGCGTCACGTTTGGGCTGTTGATTTTCATCGGTCGTTTCAAGAGTGCCCCAATAACTCGCGGTTTCTGATCACGATTGAGGGTAGCCGATTCCGTTGCCGATTCATAGTTTTCAGAATCCTGCGTATCTTCGACAGCATCTTCAGAAGTGCTTTCAAAGGACGAATCCAATGGAGAACTATCGTCACTAGTATCCGACGATGCGACGTCATCGTAGAAAATCGAGGACTTCTCCAATGTCGTAAAAGCCGGGTGATATTCGCTCTCCTCAAAATCGTACATATCGATTTGCAAGTTTTTGTAACCGGTAGAGTCGCTAGAGGAGTTTGTGAGGATATCGCGAAGCACACGATCCTCATCTTTGTTCTCTTCTAGCGAAGAGTCCGAGTAGTACATGTTAATCTTCGATTTGTCTGTATTTTGCTTGTCCTTCGCAGGACTGCGGAAAAGGCGGCCTTTCTTGTTCAGGTTCCATCTCTTGCCCTTTTTCGGAGAACTCGAAGCAATCGTTGTAATCTCATCCTCGTCATATATATTGATGGGTGATGCTTTCGGCCATACCTTCAGGGGTATGCTTTTTTCGGCGTTCGAATGATATTGACTGGTCACTGCCAAGTCAATTACATCGTGCGCCTTGTTATCGGTATCGAGAACAGAGAATACTCCCGAGTCTTTGCTAAGGCTATCCTGTTCTTGCAGATTGTCAGCGTATCTATAACACGCCGTGGGGATCAAACCATCGGACATTCTTCGTCTACGGACACTCTGCGGACTGTCGACCAGGCCAGATTTTCTCCTCTGCTTTTTCTGTTGAGCGTTCTCCAAAGCTCGCAATTCATACGCCTTCACGATTTCTTTGACGATCCGCCCGCTGCTCGGCGATGGCGAAACGACATTCTTGCGATCTTCCGATATCGATGTAAGACTTTTCTCGAACTCGCGAATCAAATTCTCCAGATGTGGTATGTCTATCGGTATGTCGGGAAGTACGCGAATTCCCTTGGAAGACATATAGAAGCAGTCGGGAATGTTTCTATGATATCAAAAGATAAAATCGTCAGCTCGACTTGCGTCCTCGTTATCGCTATATGCGTTGACATATGCGTCTTCCACAGTTGGCGTGCTACGGAAATAGAGAAAGAAATTTCGTTGAAATTTTATTAATCGATTCGCAAGGCAATCGGAAATATCAGACAATTGTAATTGACGGTGTAATTAAGTATGATAATGGATCATTCGGTGAATATTGCTTATGAGATTAGCAATTTTTAATTAACATTGATCCAATATGTCCAAAATAAATTGGAGAATCGATACTGAGAGAATGTCAAGGATATCACAGAGTTACTGTGTCCATACATACAAACACTATTATTCTCTTCGTGTAATTGAGCATGGAATCGGAGTGACTAATGTTTATTTGTCTCTCTGTTAACAATTACTTTGTTAAATAGTAGCAAGCATTAATTAATTACGGACTGTTATGGTCAAAGAAAAGGAAAAGTAAATTGTACTTTTGAAAAAATTTCGGAACAAGAAGATTCAAGGGAAAATGTAGGATCTATTGTATCATATGATCTATGTTGAACATCCCATCTATTTATCTTCGATGAAATCATGATTCAGGCATATTTTTGGAAAAGTTAGAGACTTAAACAAATTTCATACACGAGGTCTTACTTTAAATTTGAAGTGCTTTTAAAGAAAATTAAAGTTCTATAATATAGAAGAAAAGGATTATTGGTGGCGGCATGTATCAAAAACTTATAATCAGAGAAGCCGATGCGCACATGCGTATGTGGATGTGTCGCGTCTAGAACAAAGGACAACCGTGAAAGAAACCGTTGACACTCGCGGAACGACGTGATTCGTTCAGATCGAATGATAATATGTAGCGATTGGCCGACAACTCTGAAATGTAGCAGCACTTTTGGGTAAAAAGAACGACGGCAGAAGATGCGACAGAGAGCAGAAAGTGTGTGAGAGTGACGCAGTGTGTGACAGATAGTAGTCGAGTAATTGTAGAGTTGCGAACGACGTAGATATCTTTGCGAAGAAGAATAGTTTCTTTACTTGTTCTATCAATTTGAGGCATCGAAAAACCATCATACTTAATAATTCCATCAGGATATCCTACAGTTCTTCAAAATAATTTTCTTAAATTTATAGAAAATTTTTCTGGAGGTAAATTATTGTTTCTAAATGCTTTCAATGAATAAATAAATGAATAAATTTTATTGTAATTTGATAACAATTATCGTCTTGTCTACTTTGTCATTTTTAAATAAAACATTTCGTATTAAGAAAATCTCTCAATGATGGTCAACATCTGTATAAATAAATATTCATGAATACATGGCGGCAATATCGTAAAATCTTATTTTGGAACCGTTCGGATAAGCGCTACAATCTATCTGATCAGATAGAATTCGAAAACTGGAGGAGCATGAAAAATGATCTTCTGCTTCTAAACGGCTCGAATAATCTGTCGAGATACAAGCATATTATGCGTTTCCGATATTATGTTAAATGCCGTACTGGTATATCGTTAAACTCAATTTCAAGAGAAAGAATTCTCGAAAGAAGATAGTCAATCAATATTGGCTACAGAATATCAAGAATTTCGAAAGTTATAAACGTCGTAAGGAAAACCATAAAACCAAATTTTCATCTTTACGAATCATTGAGCGAGAGAGCGACGAGAGATCTGAAGTATACCGGAAATTTAATTTGATCAAGAGATAGGTTTGCGTATCGATTGCGAAATCATTCGGTGACGATTTCCTCGCTTTGCCTTCTAATTCCGCGTCGCCACTTTAGCTGGCGCCTTTGCCATCTACGGATCGCTCGATTTATCGTTCAATTTTTATCACCATAACGAGATTGTGGAAATAAATATTTCCGCGATTTTCTCTCCGTTTAGTTTTCAGCGATAGCGACTTATTTCTTCTTTCATTCAATATTCTTTTCGTCAAACCTATTTAATTCATGTTTCTTCTATTCCTCCACAGACTTCGCAGATTGGATTCCCACGATCTTATATTCTTCCTATCCGATTTTATTACGCTTATGCAGAATAATAACAAAACACATGCAGCTTGCATTAAGGATTCCTTCATCGGAGATGGAAATAAGCGTTGGATCGCACAAGCGTCGCTGCGACGCATTACAATCAAGCAAATTGATGCATACAATAGGATTAAGCGCTTCGCGGCAATAGTCTGCCGGGAATTGCTCCAGAAGAGCAGATGCTTCTAATTAGCATGAATAATTGTCATCTGTTGACGCCTAATTATTTATTTGACATATTAACAAATACAAAAGATGCGCGATATTAGATATTAGAAACGTGAGAGAAAATTACTAAATATATTACGCTTTCTGATCTTACAGTTTATATACAATAACAATATAACGCTAAGCAGAGCATTCGAGAGATTTATCGAATGGACTGTACGTTCAAAAATAACATTTTAAAAATAAATATTCGTATTGATCAATTCGTATAGATTTCATTTATTTTTGAAAGAATGGCCATATTCTTTCTGTACGATTTTTCTGTAAATATTCTCATATACAAATGCCTTCGATATATGTTCTTATAATAATTGTTTATCTTGTTATTATGAACTTGTTTATTATCTACTAAACAAATTTCATGTTCATTTCGAACAGAAATTTCATATATATTGCTATATCTTGATTTTATGTAAAACAAAAAAAATATATTACGGAAAAGAAACATATATTCGATCTTGTCAAGAAATTCTTTTTGAAAAATAAAGTTCTTTAATTGTTGATCAAGTGTATCATGATATAATTGATAGTTTTATCAAATCCGGAATTCGCTTGATAAATAAAATGGTTCGTTTTGACATCGATCAAATACAAAAGTATTGACACAAGGCGTAACTGGAATAATCAACGGATACACAAAAAATATCAGATGAATCGCGAAGTCACGGCGTCAGACGATGCGGCATTAATTTTCAGCTCGGGCAAACAATCTTAAGCGATGCATTTGCAATTCATTGTATCCTTAATTTTCTCATTTTTCGGTACTTTATTGCTAATTGCAGTTATTCACTCTGTTATATTTTTGTGAATTATTTGCGTTTCGCGCATTTTAATTATCCTTATCCGATCTTTTCATCTGTCGCAGATGGTTAAATCTGTGTAAAAGTACGAATTATGAATATAACGAAAGAGAAACAATCTTTCTGCAATTTTTTTCGGTGATGAATATAAGATGCCATAATGGAATTAAGAATCTATAAATTCAATGAAAGAATACACGAGAAAATTCTTTATAAGGCGCGCGATAAAAGTATTGGAGGTAAAATTTATTGAATAATAATATGTAATTTTCTTGTGCTTGAGAATTTTTATAAATATATATATATGTACGAATTATATATGCTGAATATGTGAGAAGACATATTCATAATATACAAGCGCTGCTCAATATACAAGCGTTGCTCTGATCGATCAAACATAAAAATGTGACTGATGCATTTATGAAATGGATTTTACGATGCGCTTTTATAAGCAAGTGTACCATCGAATATATTTTGATTATATTATAAAAGCATATAATTCATAATAATAAATAAAATGTAAACTGTTACTTTCATTTTCCACATATTTCTATATGACTGAATAATTGGATATTAAAATTACAAACGCAATTGATAAATATAATTATCGTCAACATTTCATATCGAGTTTAGAGAATGAGGAAGAGAGATAGATTTTTCATTTAGAAATCCATACGATATGTGAAAGATTATAATCAGAAATTTAGAAATTATATTTATTGCAAACGAGCAAAGCATATAAGACTGTTAAGTTTATTACTCTCAAGAGGAATCCTTAACATTGCCATGCGTATATGCGTTAGTTAATTGTGATTCATTTAATGTTCATCTATTGTGATAAATGAAAAATCATTTTCGATCTGTTACCGCGATTTATTTTCCTTTATACTTTCTTCCCGAAAAATGGGATGAAGGACGTTCCTTTGTCGCGAAAATATGAGATAGCGGACAGGAAACGGACAAGAGAGAACGATATATGCACCTGACGATTAGAATCGTCCGACGTAAATTGCGGATAATGACAAAACTTATTAGATAAGCTCGCCAGCAAATCACCGTTGCGAGTTTAATATTCGCTTAATCCTGTCAGGACTTCATCTATCCCTCGTCACAGAAAAGGCGAAATGAGAGAAGTTTTAAAGAAGTGACAAAGATTGACCGATAAGAGCGGCAGAATTCGTTAGTTTTGCAAGAATCTTGTGAAAACGGGAACAGCGGAAGCGGTCCCGCGCGAAGATAAGAAGAAAGTTTCAGCCACAACTAACTAACATCTCGAAGAGCAACAATACTACATGAGTTTTCTGATAAGCATAATAACATGATAACTTCGATAAACTTGCCTCCTCACTTGATGTTATTCACTTGAAGCTATGCTTGCTATCTTCACACAGGCTAATCTTATCCGGTATAAATCAGAGTTATTAATTTATTTTAGATAAATATGAGATAAATTTAGATGAAGATACGAAAATCTTCAAGAATTACAGCTCGATGCCTGACTTGATTTACGCGTTGACTTCGCACCGGAGTTTCCACCGTGTAAATCTATCCGCGAGTGCAACAAGATGAAAAAAAAAATAGAAGGAAGTTTCATGTAGCATAGAAAGAGATATACACGTGAGAAGGCGATGTATTCGGTGAAAATTTACATTTCTGATTTACAAATCGGAACATACGTCGGAGTATCTTGTTTATGCCAGGAGAAAAATCGGAATGGATTACGAAACTTCTGGTAGATGCAGTTTGCGCAATTGAGACATAAATAAGAGGCGATTTTCACGAGAGCAAGTCCGCTAATCCACCGTCAGATGAATTTATCTCCAAGCATTTATTACATTTAAAACTTCAAATGTAGAAAGGATACGTATAAAAAGCGTTTAAAGTATTGTAGAATAAAGGGAAAAAGATCTTGAGATTGTTTGTATCGATGCGCATCAAAAGCATCTAAGCATTATGTATATGCATATGTGTGCGTGTGAACGCGTCGCCTCGAAAAAAAAGAACAGCCGCGGAAGAAAAAGTCGTCGACGCTCAAGAGCTTATAGGATGACGTAGTTAATCTGGATTAGATAGAAATATGCAACGATTGGATGATAGTCCAATGTTCCGGGGGTTGCTTCCGTGCAATGACGTGAAACATCTTAAAGTTAAGTACGTCACGCGCGGGAAAAGTGCTTTAGAAGAATCGAAGGACGCGAGAATCGCACCAAGCGAATTGTGAAGATTGAAAATAGAGAACCGCAAATTATGAATTACGAAGTGAACAAGATCAATTAACGAAAACAAAGAGCTAGTCTTGCGAGAGTCACTGTATCCTAGTAAAGAAGAATAAAATATTCTTTCTTCTTTTGTTTTCAATCTGAGGCGTTGAGAACCCATCATTTCTATCATAATTTCCATTTCATCCATATTCGGATTCTATAGTATTAGCAATTTGGATTAAAATTACGATAATCTCTCACAACTGCAATGATTGATTGTTTTCCGCTCTTGTAAAAAAAAACATGAAATTTCTCTGGTAAATATATTTTTTTCTTTTGAACACGCATTGCGGAGGATTGTTGTTTTGTAGGGAAGAAAGGAAGTAAGGAAGCAGAAAAATAGTTCAAGCGGAAGACGAATTGCGAGCTGGTCGCCAGCTGGCGGAAAAATGATGCAGAAGAATTCATATATCTAAAACCCGATATAGATGACACTGACAAACCGATTCGGGAATACTAAATCGCAACATGGTTTCCGGTTCACATAGATAGATAAGATAAATCGCAAGCGTTTTTTTAACGAAAAGATTGTCCATAACGATGAAATGCGCGCCTCCTGCGAATGAATAAAGCAAGTACGTGTTCGCATGCGTCCTCGTCATCGCCTATTTTTCTTTGTTATATCCGGTATTCCTGTCAACTACGTCGTCAACCATATTTCTTCCTCGAGATGTAGTTATCGCAACAGAGCAGTGTATGATGTATAGGCAAAGTTTTTCTTCGACATCGCGTGTAAAATGTACTTCGAAAAATATGCAAGAGAAGAATATGAAATATGTACGTTATTATTACGCTATCGGTAGTATAAAAATGAAAATATTATTATCAAGGCCGAATTCTTCTGCGATGTGAAACGAACAATTTTGTATAAATTTAGAAAGATTTAGGAAAATAAAAGCACGATGAAATAATGTCATTCTTCAAGATCTCCAAGAGAAATCTTTTCAGTATAAATACTTTAACAAACATTGATTAAATGTGATGCGTTATATTATTATTGTAAATATAATTTTTACACGAATACTTATATACCTACATACAAATACTTATATACACGCAAATATACCTAACCTAGTTATTAACACATATCTATATACCTATCTATATACAGATATTTAGGTACACACATATATATGTATATATATATACATATATATTTTTGAGGCATTATCTCGAAACACTAACGAAGCGCTACATTCAGTGATGTATTTTAGAAATAAGAACAAAGAAAATAGAAGTGCGTAATTTGCGTGCGCATTACTTTTAGATGCATGTGCTTTAAGTGCCTGAGCAATAGAAAGGAAGAAGAATGAAGCACATTTCGACACATTATGGCGAAAAGTTGCCGGGTACAAGCAAAGAACCATGCGGCTTTGAAGAGAAACGATTATAGCGGAAGAATTGAGAAAGAGGGAATAAACCGGAAGATATCAGCTGTTTGTACCGTGACATAAAGCAAAACATAAACAGATAAGAATAAGCAAAAAAAAGATATGAATTATGATATCATGATAAATCAAGAACGTGAAGATAATATAGAATAATGAAGAGTGATTAAAGACATCACCAACATTAATGAGATACAAGACAAGAGCAATTCTTGTATTAGTGGCGCTAGTAAGCAAGCTTTGATGCAGAAGAGCCTTGTGTCGCGATCCTGATATTATTATTCTCCAAAGACATGTAATTTTATTTGCTCAAAGTTGAATCTTCCTCGCACAAACTCTCCGCTTCGCGGGAACAACAGAATGGCTGCGGGAAGCTGCAGGAGCGAGCATTCGCGCGCCATTGTCTGGCAATACGATTTCTTAACTAAGACGGATTAATTAATTAAAGAAATTAAATTCCCTGGTTAGAAGGTCTGGAGAGTGGCGGTAGAATCTTGATTTAAAGCCAACGGAAACAAAAGCGAAGGCAAAGGCGTTAATCCTTTCTCGCGTGAGGTGCTTCAGGTACAATGACTGCGAGCAAACAAGCTACTGCTCTCGCTCTTCTCTCGTTGTACGATAATACTGACGTCATCGTCTCCGTAAGTCGTTTTACATCCCATGCAGTATGCATGAGACTGCGTTTGAATGTCGACGACACGACCCTGCCAGCGAGAAGTCCCGCGATATTGCGCGACACGATCGAGCGCCACGACGAGCTCTCTTAACAAAGACTGATCGATCGTGCAATCGAATCGATCGCTCCGAAGTGGCGGAATTCGATAACCCTAACCAGGAAGCCGGGAGATATAGGACATAAATTGCGGATTGGGATTTTGATTTATCCTTCGATCTTCATTTTTGTCGATCGAGAAAGATCGACAGCCGCGAGCTGTCTTTATCTTGTGAAGGAATTGAACAATCAATGCGATCTCGCTAATGAATGGCATACTTTGTGTATGTACAGTTTATGTCTATATGTAGTTGTTATTCTCGAATGTCCGGTGGCTGGAAATCATTCCAGCTAGGATACTCGAGTATATCGCACGAGAGAGATGTAAATGGAGATATATTCTCGTTCTCTTGAGGATTATTTATCTTTGCCATTTGGATATCTCGATCGAAATTGGCAAGAAAATGTACTTGCATTAATGTCGCTTGCACATGAATCAATCTGCGTTCCTGTTTCCTCGTGCGTCTCCTCTGCGGAAATCTATTGCACGATTTAAATCCAGATTGCATTCGCTTAGCATTCTCATTATTCGGTAACATTATTATCAGATTATTTTAATTATTTATTATTAGACGTGAGCGATCTTAGCATCGAGAAGCTAATGTGAAATATATCTCTCTGCAAGAAGAGAAGAAGAGGGATCACGAGAAAACTCTATTCCATATTTCAGAGCGCCAAACTTCACACGCGACTGTTTGAAAGAGCCGCCGCAGAGAAGAAAGAATTTCTGGCAAGAATCTTACACCCGAAGGGCGATATCGGATCAATCGAGTCGCAATTTACGAAATGCAGGCAGCAGAGTCGCATGTAATCAGAAATCTTGAGAGAATTAATTAATTTGAAATATTTTAAAATCATATAAAAACATTATTATATATAATGTAAAACAATAAAATCACTTTTATTGTTTTGTTACATTTTATAACAGAGTTTTTATTTTACTTTCTAATTTGTCTCGCCAATTTCTCGATTTATTTCTCACCCGCCGCGAACGTTCACGACGAGCTGAATCATCCAACTTTTTCCAAGATCTATCTCGCGTACGTCGGAAGATACTTCGCGCTTATCCTCGGCGCTTCGCGCAAGTAAATGTATGCGCCTGTGTAAAAGTTTCCTCGCGATAAGCAGCATCCTTCCGTTATTCTCGCCGCTGCCTGAGCGATAATTCGCGCAAGCATTCAGATGAGCGGCCGAGAGAGACCGCTTGATGATGAATGATTCCGTTCGATAGTACGTGGTCTATCACGATAACAAGTCACAAGTCGAAGAATTTACTTTCTCAAGCCGCATTTTACAAAGGGATTCCACGATGATAGAGAAGCAAGATCTCATCTTCGGCGGTTTAAAGATGTTACATTCAGTTAATGTTGAGTTAACAGCTGAGAATCTCATTTCGCTTGTAATCCGTTCCACTAGGATTGTTATACCGTGAGACACCACGCGTTGAACATTATCGCCATGGTAGACCGCCGTAGACATGCCGTGATACTGATTAATGTAAATCGACATCGGCAATAGTATCCAAACATCACGTCGATGTGTCGTTTACAAGAATACGTTGCTTGAATCGTTCAGCAAGTCTCCATAAGACTTCAACGCTACAACATCGAATTGATTCATCAAATAATTGTCCTGCAACATGTCGTGCTTTGCGAGGATTCGCGATTGTTGGTTTCCCATTTCGGACACAGAAACGTATCTGTTACTCGGTGGCGTGCGACAAAGAGCGTTCATGCTGTGCGCGAAAAATTGATTGACCGGCGGAATATGATTTCGCCGAGAGGAAAAAAGGACGGCGGTGCTTCTGAATTTTAAACGCTCTGCGTCAAAGGGATAAAGAACGTCGAATAGACATGAATTTCGCGGCGCTCCAATATACTCTCCCCTCGTACCCGATCAAAGCGCGACGTTCGTCCCTTTTCGATTTTCGGCAGCGGCGCGTCAAAGATTTCAATCGAATGTCCGTGCGATTCTCGATCGCGTGCGGATTTGAATCGATCAATTTTATCTTACCTGCGAAATTGCACGAATCGCGCCCCGCGAGATCAAATTTCGACGTGCGGATACGCGGAAAGAGACGACATCGCGCGATATCGCAATGATAACGTAAAGCTTAAAAGCCATTTCTCTGCCGGATAGATCTCATTGACAAGCTTACGGAGAAAATTGCGCTTGAAATAGGGGAGCTTTTAGCTTCTGGGCTTAATTGCCTTGACAATCTGCCGAAAAATTGATACGATCTCAAAGTGGCACACTATACGGCTGTTCTTTCATTTATGCTTCTTCGATTCATCATCGAGCGCATATTGGAAAACATTTTGCAGCACATGTTCTTCTCGTCTATTTAACATCGATCATTAATTATCGGGAAGTAAATAAGTGACATCAAACTGACATCAAACTAAGATTAATTATACGAACGATCGTTCGATATTTAATAATGATTAATTCACGCAGCTTCAGGATGGAAAAGATTTATTTTTGGAAATTTGAAAACAGAGTGCATAACGATCAGTCGATTTTGTTATTGATATTACTTATCGAGTGCGACGAATTTATTTATTTTTTTAAGCAAGGAGCAACAAAGCAAGGAAAAATTTTAACGTCGATATGATTCTTTTCATTACTGACGAATTTTGAGGATTAGCTTAAAGCGCGGCAATTGTCAGCGAAATCTTTAATATCAGAAGACAGCTAAATCTTCAGCCATAATCCTGATTCTGGCGTGAAAGACGAAATCATAAAAATTTAATATTTTTGCATGGCAACCGATGCTTAACTGATATCAAACGGAAACGCCTGAAAACTTGAACAGCTCGTTAAGAAAAGTGGGTCGATCGAGAATTCGAGATAACGACTCTCGATCTATTGAGTTTCGTCGGATCTTTCCAAGTTCTTTCCATAGTGACGTTTAAAAAAATTAAGCCTTTCGGAACGCGAGAGATACCGAAATTTAAAAAATTCTTTTATTAAAGTTTCTCATAAAATTACGTACAATAGAATTTTATGTTTAATAAATAATCGCCCCGAATAGAATAAGTCGAAATCTAAAAGATTTAGTTCTCAGATTTAATCATCGGAAAGAAAACCGAATGTAAAGCAGAATCAAAAAGAATGACCTGATTTTATAAAATATTGACAAGAATGGTGTGAATGGCGAAATTTTAAGAAATACTTTTAATGTTCAGGCGGACGAAGGAACATACGTAACATTCTTAAAGAACTTCATCTTAAATCTAAGAACGGTAGATGTCTCGTATATTGAAGTGACGTAATTAAAAAATTTCATGTCGATCGCATAATTTAATCGCATAATAGTCAAATCTATATCAATCTTAAATGATGTTAAATCCACGCTACGGCAGAAATAATAAACTTCTCGAAACATGATTTAATTTTTGTGGAAGATTTGCGTTTCTCGAAATTAAATGCGGTTAACATAACAAAAACAACCATTTGCGATAGTAAAGCGCGATCGTTGGAAATGTCAGCTGTGCGGAAACCGGAGAAATAAATCACGGAAAAACAATGTTGGTCCAACGGGAATCGATGCGGTAAAATGGCGAGACTTCTCTTACTTTCTCTCTCTCTCTCTCTCTCTCTCTCTCTCTCTCTCTCTCTCTCTCTCTCTCTCTCTGTCATTTCTATCTGCAGTCTTATTCTCTTTCCATATAAATGTAAACACATTTATTGTTACAACATATAGTTATTATTCATTGCAGCGGATAGTCCGTTTCTTATTTGACTTTTGCATTAAAGAGGATTTTTATTGTACCAATTTTCATAGCATCGGCCGTTATATTATAATATGTAAGGGTTGTAATATAGTAGATAATATATCATGTTAAAATAATAATTGAAAAATTCAACAGTGAACATTTAACGGAAAACTGACATTTAATTAGTCGCAGAAAATTACAGAAAATTGCAAGAAATGATCTCTAAAGAAGAAAATTATATGTAATTAACATATAATTATCACTGAGAAAATGAATTTAAAAAACAATATTTTTCTATGTCCGCGCTTCATTAAATCAATTAAAGACTGCAAAACGTAAGAAATTCTACATCTCATTTCTCGGGAAACTTTATTGCGCAATTAGTCTCACTTTTCTTAGATTGCAACATATATACACATCTAGTGCCTCGCATGCGTAGTTTTCTGTATTTCTTTGTCGCTATTGGAGTAAGTTATTCAGATTGCATCTATTCGATAGCAATTTCTGTTCCCGTCGATTTTCACAGTGCGACAATTTTCATTGGACTCGCGTCCTCGAACTAAATCCGGCCAATGAAACGCATCGCTAAGAGTTCTATTATCCTCCAACGAGATGTTTATGTGATTATTGAATAGCACGACGATTAATTAAAATCCCGCGAATTAAATCGCTTCGAATGAAGTCCTCCGTGACCTTCCGAAGGCAGGTATTGTTCTAAGTAACAACAAAGAAGAATGGAGCTCTCAGCGATGCGTTTCATTGGCTGAATTTAATTCAGGGACGCAATCAGCGCCAATGAAAACTATCGGAAACAAATCGCTCCTGAATACGCGCGATCTGATAAATTTGAGAACTTATCAGACGCAGCGCTCAAGGACACAGAACGCAAGTTTGCTATCGAAGATTGGCAACATTGGTATATTAATGTAACTCGAATCATATTTTTTTGGCATATATTTCTCTGTTGGAAAAATTTATTTATTTACCTTTTCCCTTTCTTTCTTTCTCTCCATTGAAACCGTTATTCGGGATTCTAAAGAAAGACCGACAATGTAAACTAGATATGGAACTAGCTGCTTGAAGAACGTGACTCGTTTCAATAGTCGATACCGAGTTTCTTTACTGAAATCGTTACAGATATCCAATCGTCTTCCTTCTCAATTTTCCGTATACAGCTTGAAACGTTAACGGCGCTCCTAACTTGATCGCGAAAATTTATCGATATGCTACAGCTAGCTTTCTCGATTTCCCCCGATTTGATACGAAATATCGCGGGTATCTTATATATATATATATATATATATATATATATATATATATATATATATGTGTATGTATAAAAAAAGGAAAAAAGATAAATGATAATTCTCATTATTATATAAATTTATAATAATAATAAATAAATAAATAAATGAATAAATTTCCGCGGTTAATGATAATAGTTGGAAATGTTTTGCTAAGGAGAACGCAAGGAGAACTCAAAGACTGAAATTCCGAACGTGACATCCTCCCTCAGGATTTTAAATCGTATTAATAATCAATACGCCGGGAGTTTCTTCGGTGCAACTGTTGGTACACGGTTGGTACATTTCTTCCTCGATTTGGACTGGTTGCGTCGGTTGCATGCAAATACAACTCAAAGCTTTAACCCGAAGCAGAGGAAAGCGGTGGGTTTCTCGTATGTTTCTCGCATCGGGATGACACGTGGTACGCTTGCGGAATATGTAACAACCGTTATTTCATAATGGAATGCCTCGTGAGAATCGAGGAAATTTATCACGTCGATAAATGATGACGAGCAGGCATTATCATTAGTTATTTCGTTACTTTCGAGCTTAAAATAGCGGGAATGAAGCGGGAATAAGTTAAAAGTCCGTGAATCGGATCGATCGTTTTGCGAGCGCACGTTAATATTCGCGCGATCATTTATAATTGCATCAGGAATTTTATATTTTCGTGTCCACCGTAACGCCCGATTCATGTATCACGCAAGAATAATTGAAGCATCTGCGGCGATAAAACGTTACATCACTTGAGCACTCCTCCGACTTATATTTATTTATACGCGTGAGATTGATCGATTCACAAGACTTTTCAAGAGTTTCTATATTTTTTCTAGGTATGACATATCTTCATGGCGAAATAAAATCAAAACTGGTGAATAATAGACTGCAGCTACTACTCGGAAAGAATCAGTTTTAGTTCTATTTAGAAACAAGCGTGTAAAATTTACGAGAATCTATCATCCGCGCTTGGAGAATTTTCAGCGGGTTTGTACGATCATAATTTGTCATAATTTGTCATAAAGAAATCAAAATAACGCAGTCTTCTTTGTCCAGTCTAGATGATGAAGAATTCTTTTCATAGCTACTTCTCAATCCAACTTGAGGCCGCAGATCGATGGACGTTCTTAACGATGTTGTGTAAACTTGGTTAACTATTGTCTACGATTCATTCCTTTTCTCTTTCTCTCTTTTTTCTTTTTCCTCATCCGGCGATTAGCGATCTTCTCGATTTATTTTCGTTTATTACTCGTCACCCAGAGCGCAATTTATTTCCCTTGTTGCGCTTCTATCAGCCGCGGAAAAACCATGAAGTCACTTTGTGACTGCAATATCTCGATAACGGCTTCCGCGAAGATAAAACTAAATTCAGGGTTTCCGTGATATACGCAAACCTTCTCGTGCCTAGCAAAAAATAAATCGCCAATGCTGTTACCGTTGAACTCCGATTAGCTCGTTGCGCTGACTTCGCGAGGTGAACGCTCGGTTGAACTTTTCAAGATATATATGTTTTTATAATTTTCATTATAATGTTCTTAATATTCTCATGCGAGTATCATTCCTATGAAGAGAGTTTTTGTAGTTTCTTTTTATTCGTGATTGATTCCTTTTCGGTAAAAGTTTTCTACTAAAGTTTCTCGCAATTAATTGTATCGCGTAACGTAATCTCGGTTTCTATATATTTTTAATTTTTAATTTTCTCCGATGAAGAGAAACGGAGAAACGATTTGAAAGTCTAATTAGTCTCTTATGGCTCAACTGTATTAATTTCTTGATAGAATCTACTTCATCTTATGCTATCTTTATTGTTATCTTTATCCTTGATATCCTCAATACCCATGTCTTTTGCACTCTGTTTTTATCTTGATGTTCTGGTTGACTCCGAAACTCTGAAATTCCGAAACTCCGAAACTCCGAAACTTCGAAACTCGGAAACTTCGAAACTCCGAAACTCCGAA
>JAHMML010000013.1:3744242-3902902 GCA_020341155.1 Eciton burchellii
CCGAAACTCCGAAACTCCGAAACTCCGAAACTACAACGGTATATAAACCGTACTTTTATTCTTGCCTTCCTGTTGTTTTAATTTTTTATGTCGAAGAATATAAAATATATGTTCATTCAGCGCGCTTTAAAGTGTCCTCGTTTTACTTTCACGTACGCAGAATAATGCAATTTTATATGGTAATTGCTAGAAATAACGAGCATTTCCAGAGCATATGGCTCGTGAAAACTTTTTCCTTATTCTGGCAAGTTCTACGCGAGACACGAATAACAAACGTGATCGGGAAACTAATTTCTGGAAAATTGTGAAACTGCGAGCCACCTTCGTAAAGTTCCACGCAATCGCGCGTAAAGTCAACAAGTTCTCCAGTCTAATATTATCGCAGATGTGGGAAGAAGTCGCGCATTCGCATATATTTAAACGAGATGTTCGTTGATGTACAGAAGCTATCAGCTTTGCAAATTATCGCTGCGACCGATCCGCGTTCTCGTTAACGTAAAAACGATGCTTGTCATCGGCGCATATACACTACTTTCGATATTTAGGATAACGAGTAGGAATATTTAGGAATACGATAGAATACCTATTACATCTCGCAACGACATTGATCGCAAACTCGAAATTTACTTTATATCGTTTGCTCTAATACATTCACTCTCACGCATAATTTATTTGCTGTATGAATTAATTTCCTCCTAAAGTTCAAAATTCATGGTACAAAAGTACAAGGAAGACTTCAATCAATAGTCTCCGTCATTTTCGATGATCCTAAGCCATTTATCGAGCAGTTGAGTGCAATAGAGATTTGGCAGATTTGACAAAATCATCGATCCTTGTAATCATGAACAAGAAATTAATTTGTACAGCGAATAATCGATTTTCCATCTGCATTATCCGGATTATTGAGATTCACAACACATGATCATTTTCATTCTCATAAGTAAGGACATTAAATTGTTTAATGGACTTGATGCGTTATGCTTTCCGGTTATTATTAAATAGATCATTATTTGGCAAATGTAAATAATTATCACAGTATATCATGCACATGCTATAATATCTCAGCACATTTATTGCATATCGATCATTTGAATTTCGTAAACGCAAAATTTAATGACGATCATCAATAATCGTAGCGCTGAATGTATTAAATTAGAAGGGATTAGCTCCGATTGATGTAAACTCTGATCCTCTCCTTCGATGCGTCTTGTTTGTTATGATAATACGATATCCGTAATTAAATTCATATGCATAATTCTACATCATTTATATTATATTTGCTATATGTATCAAATATAATATTCCACATATTTTAATTCTAATTATATACATCATATATCAATCATTTAATGTAATTATTTTCCACGATGCCCTGCTAAAGTAATTAAACGATGCGATCACGTTAATGCTCGCATGATTCCGTTATATTCGCTTTAATTCAGACACAAAACCAAGAAACATGCATGATATATGCACAATCGTGTATACGAATTTTTATATAATGATATCGAAAATTTTTAGAAATTCGTTTGTAAACTCAAGATTTGCAGAAACTCGATTATATTGCTTTCTGTTACGTTCGCTTCAATCCGACGCAAAAATGAGAGATACGCTGTACGAATTTTTATTACGAACATTTATTTCAAAAAGTTTCAAACGTTCGTATACGTATAGTATATATAATGTTTCTCGCTTTTGTATCGGAATTAAAGCGAATGTAACAGAATCGAAAGCATTAACGTGATCGTAACATTCAATTTCACGAATCTTGAGTTTGCGCATCAACAGTTATAATTAATTTCCACTATAGGAAATTTGAGTCTTCCGATATTAATGGAATACAATTGCGCAAGGAGAGAAAATTATCGTAATGGCAAAACATAAATCGGAAGAAAGACAGAAGAAAATAACGTTGGTTCGAACGAATAGAAACGGAACGGATAGAAAATGAGTTCTTTCCATCTTTTAGCACGAATTATTAATTCGCTTTAAATTATTAATTTAGCAGAAGCTTAATTATTCGGTATGACGAATAATTAATCCTAGTCTTGTTTCCATTTTCGTATAAAAGAAGATCATCGGTTCGGAACGCCGGTAATTTTTACGATGCTGCATGATATCGTTATATTTGCTGAAATTTAAATCTTTTAAAATAAGAGAATGCGTATCGTCGTTTCGAAGATGATGAGAAACAGTTGCTGACAAAGAATCCGATAATACGATATTATATGTGACGACTGACGCCACACGCGACATTTCGGTACGGATGACACATATACGAGGTGAACTTTGGCCTTATGAAGCGCGAATGTGTGGAAGATGTGTTAAAAATATGTCGAAAGACTTTATGTGTCTCGTGCATAATTATGATATCTTTCGTATATCAGAGATGTGCTAAATATTCTAGAAACGTGGAGGGATTAGGAATCAGCTCCAATTTTCAGATATGAAAGCTTCGGTTGTCCCGGAAACGCAATTTTTGCCAGTGGACAAAAATAATGAAGAGTAATAAAAGCTTTTGCACAAAATCCAGAAAAGAATTTCATTAGTAGATCGCATACCAAATGCATTTTCCGATAGTCACCGTAGAAGCAATAAAATTCGTTAAGATCGAATCGAACGACAGATTCCAACACGGACAAGAATATAAAAAAGTTCCGCATGGCGGAAATGGTATCGTTGTGTGATCCGGTTGTTTCAATAATAGAATTTCAGTTTCAATAACAGTTTATAGAGCAGATTGCAACGCGGACAACCATGGAACAGGATCAATTTAATATGATGCAATTCGAGCGATCAGAATGTTAAAAGGTATCGCTTAATAGGATTTGCTTCTTATAATGCATTTATATTCGTGCTACAAAATGTTTAAAAACATATACCAAGCGATTGATTAATTCCGAAATCTCGATAGATAATTTAAGCGACAAAATTATTAATAGAAATTAATAATTATTATTAATCATGTCTTCTTTTAATGATAAGACGAATAAAGGTTCGTTTCGACGTGCCCATGTCCTTTCCTCTCCTTCTTCTCATATTAAAAAGTAAAACGAAATTTTCGTAGATATTTCAATAATGTTGTGAGTTTCCCGGAATATTCTAATCGGTTGATATTTTGCGTCTCTCTCTCTCAAAAAACTCTCAATAAATTCATAATCAATATATCAATGCGTTTCTGAAACATCCTGATATAGATGATCGCCAAGTGACACTTCGTTACGAGAGGTAATGTATTTTCGCAGCGAGAAACAATAATCAACAATTGCGTCAAACGACTGAAGTTTATTTCGAGTCAACCCGGAGACAGCATCCAAGGAAAGCGGAGTTTTGCAATTCAATGCGCATGAAAGCTTTTTCCATCCAGTAGAATTTTGCGGTTGAATTGCGCCAGCAAACAAGGCACTCTGTCTCATTAACCCTGAAAACCGCCACATCATCAAGTAATTCCGCGAGCAAAAAGCAGAAAACAGGAAGCGGAAGGATATGCCTTAATGTATCTCGAAGTTAATCCGAAAATAATTACATGATAAATGTCTTATAAATAGAGGAATATTGCTCTTTTCTATGCACTTTTCGTGATATTTGTTCTCCGATGCAGTCAATTTAACAATGGGACTGTCGCAATTAGTCCAATAAATTAGTCCCTAATTTGCTATTTTCCATTATTTTCCGAATACGCAGAGAGTTATCTTGCGCGCTCTATTACGTGTTCAATTACGCAACATGTCGTTGCAAATTTTCGTTGCATTGTATTTGTATTGTTTTTATACGCGCGATGCTAATCCATCACTTGCAAGTTCCACCACTCGGAAAATTAACTTGTGTGTTCGTATGTCGACTTTCATTTAATTAGCGCGAGTTTATGGTAACATTCAACTTTGCGGATCTACATTACAGTTTCGTGCTTCTTGTTATCTCAAACACTTTGTGATCACACGCATATATCCACAAATGTATCCATAAATGTTGCTTTTATGTAGCGAAAGAATCGAGTTCGTTTTGATTATACCGAGTGCAAACAGATCGCCTCAGTTTCGCCTCGTAATTCAAAATTACGTAAGCAAGCTTTAAGCAAAGTTCAAGTAAGAGTAAAAAAGATGTAGTGAATAGAACGGGAAGAAACGAGCAGGAAGATCTGCTTTGAGATGATTATTTGATAAACTATCTTGCTATCGTCCATTATTATTATATTTTTTTGAAACAGATACATGCGTCCGTATATGCAAACGTATGGTAATGTTTTACGTAAAGAAAAATATAAAAAGTAACAATAAACTGATGAATGAATGATTTCGATGTAGATTACTGGCAAAATCAGAAATCTATGTACATTAAATGATTACTTGATATTTTTTCGTACGTGACCAATCCGTGATATCATTTACTAAATTCCGTGCTCCTTCCATAAAAAAGTGTCCCTTTTCCATGAAACAGATTCTTTATCGATATAATATCTTTAACAGAAATATTTAACAAAAATATATACTCTTTACATTTTTCTCCGATTATTCTGTATCAATCACAAATCCGCAGATAAAAAAAAAACTGATAATGAAAATTGCGTGTCAAAGTACGATCTTTCATCGAAATAGAAATCCGAGAGAGATGCTTTTAGTCACGCAATTAGATAATGCACTAAGCACTAAACTCGCTGAGTTTATTATTTCATGCTCGTCGCACAACGCGACCATAAACGAACATAAATCAATCGCAAAGTTTCGTTGGACATAATCCATTTCGTAACACGTTGAGAGCAGTGATCTCGCTTTAATTTTATCGGGTACGACCTCAAGCAGAGCTATTCTACTGATGACGAAAAGTAGCGTTGTGGCGAACGTGTCGGAAATCCAGTCAACGGCATTTTACCATACGTGTGCGTACTTGTTGCTCGGTCGCATGAAGGGCGGGAAATGTAGCGAGCGAGAAAGTTAATAAAATAGTTGCCACCGTGTTTTTTCGTCGCATGGTGGCGATTATCGCCTACGCACGTTTGCCTACAGCTATCATGAATATGTTTCTTAAATCCCGCGCGTCTCCTTTGCGATTTACGCACGTGGAATTATGCGCTTCGTATTCGTCGCGCGCACGAATCGATGCGTGATTTTGTATTCACTTTATATCTGTCATGTCCATTTCATGCGCGTTTCAGATCTTGTCGACACAGCCGTCTCACCTCGCATCCATCGAATTTCTTGTGGTCGATGAATTTCTGATGAAATACAGCAAAGGGCAGGCCATTCGCTTCAATTGCAGAATTTAATTTACTGATTCACCCGTCAGATAAAACTGGTACGATGCGTTATATTTCGATAATTAATAACAGATGAATAATTTGCGTTTATCAATCATAAAATTAGTGCATTTTTGAAGGATAAGATCATTCTGAATGAAATCATTTGTTTCTTCTCTCTCTTTATTATCTCTTTATTAGTATATATTATCTCGCCAGAATTCCTCTCCTGTCATTAAAACTGTTGAAGATTGCATTAACGAAATTTTCCTAAATCTTTGTACTTCGTTTTAATTACATTAATATAAGTTGTTTGATAGCGACCGATAATTAATGAGATTATTACAAAACGATGTTAAGATCTTTTTGCACAAAATTGGCAAATTATAAACGAAATTAAGCGCGATAGCACTTACGTATACATATCATTCAATAATGCTTTTAATACCAGCATTATTTATAAGTTCCAGCGGAAACATGAACACATGAAAGTCGAGTAACTATCATACGTAAAATTGATCGATGAAGCATATCTTTACGATGTTGTATTTTACGATATTATATCTTGCATAAAATAAGATAGATGCATGAGATAGATGTTATTATTTTTGTGACAATGTGTGCGTTACAAAGATCGTTGCAGCGATTGCTGCGACTGAGTCAACGTTTCGAGGAGATTGCCTCTTTGTGAAGAAATTTCTACTCTATCTTACAATCGAATCCATTAAATCCTAGCACTAGTGAGTCGCAATTGATCGGAATAGGGAAAATGGTAAAACTCGCACGGGCATACTAATCGATTCCCTGCTTGCTCGCTCAATGGCTCGCTCGATTTAACTTCGATCGGTTTCTGATAATGCTCAACGGAACACTCATGGGATGTTTCTCTGGGATTTCGTGTTTCGATCAAATCTTATTATGGCTGATGTTATCAGAGAATTTCTCGCGACTGTAGATAAAGATAAATCATTCCGGTGAGAGAAAGAGAAAGAGAGAAAAATGGGGAAAGAGATTCTGCTATTTTTTATATAGATATATAGTTACTAATAAACATTTGTTATTTTCGATATCTAATATGTGAATGATTGATGATATTATCTTTCTATTTATGATAAGCGCACGCGATATTCAATTTCTAGCGAGACTAATAATTCTTTCATCGAAGGACCGTATAATTACGCCGCTTTAAATGGTTTTTCATTTTTTAAAAGCCATTTAGAATGGTAGAATATATTTTTATTACTCGCTCTAAATTATCTCTTGACCTTCATTAGAGTTCATTGAAAGTACCGTTTCGTATCTGAATAAATATAATTGTAAAGTGAAAATTATTTCCATGCATAATTAACGACCATGAACTTGCAAGAGAGTACTTTTTTCTCCCCTCGCAAGTTTGTGTTTGGAATCGAAGCGAATTCCTTCGATTTATTTAATTAAATCTACTATTAAAGTTCGATGCAAAACTCAAATTAAAGTTGAGCTTACGTTGTTTCTTGATGAAAAAAATTAGGAAAGACAAACGTTCAATAATCGATAATTTATTTTTCTATTAATTCAAAAGTGTCATTGCTATTATAACCATTTTATTGCTAACAGGACGTTTGCTTGGAAGCATCACGATGCTTGGAAAAGAAAATCGGAGAAATATCAGAGTGAAGAAAAAATTTCAGGCACAGAACGCCGAGGAAGGAGATCCTTTGAATTATTGGTACGTTATTCCATTTATCTTATCCACGTTAAATGCTATTACGATTTGCGATAGAATTCGAAATAGCATATTATGTAAAATTTTATGTACCACATACATATCGACATATTTATATTTTGATGTATACTTTCAAAGCTTCAAAAGCTGTTTTCTGTACACATTCAAGAATGCATTACACATATAAAACTATAGATAGAGTTCCGTTTCCAATTTCGTTGCCAATTAAAGTAGTCTTAACCAGAAACGTAAGAAAACTCAACTGGAAGAAAGCAATCAAAAAACGATTCGGGGACGTAACTTAGTCGAATCGAGTTAATAATCGAATAATCAAAACGAGTTTCACGATGTTTAGCTTGTTATTATCAGAAAAGGCACAAGAGAACTGGAGCAATATTTAACCGACAGAATTAGCTGACAGTACAACTACTTCCAAAAGCACTAGTGGATATTAAAACTCCGTCAAATATCGATAGCGACTCTCGTGCAGAATTCGTTGCTAGATCGCACGCTATAATCGAAAATCCAGGCTGATTGGCGAATAATGCAAATCGATGTAGATTACGCTAGATCGATGTAGATTAGCTGTAATCTCGCGAGCCGTCGATTCTTCATCATCAAAAACATCGCATGAGCGCTGCTTTTTTTTTGTTTCCACGTCACCTTTCGGGTTTTTTTTTCGAAAAGGGAGAAAGGGAGAGGACGATGGACTTGTGGGAGCAGAGAGAACAGTCGAGAAACTCGAGAATCGATATCATGCAGCCAAGCAATGATGCACAGTACCCCGGAGATGCAGTCGCGGCAGCAAGCCGACACGAGCGATCAGTTTCAATATTGCATCAGGTTCTCGATCGCTCGCTCTTAACCATTTTACGATAGCGTGTTTTATCGAGTTTTTATGCGAGAACATGCAAATACTTCTGCTAATCCAACTCGCTTCTCTGAATAAAGAACCGATGGAATGACAAGGCGTCGAGTGACGCTGTTGCGATGCTGTTAGTCGAAATGAAATATTGATAGACGTTCATCTGCATTTCATAAATGAACAACGATCGTTAAAGCGATAACACGAGAAAAGTGTCAATAATGATATTAATGTATCGTAATAATGCTATAATAATAACAATACATATGTAAGATATTTCTATCCGGATGGAATTGTTAAGTATGATGAGTCTTTGACGCCTCAGATTGATGGAACAATAAGTAAAGAAACTCTTTATTCTTTTTCGCAAAGATATAACATCTCTCGATAGGCTAGCTCCATAGGTTTTGCCATTTACGACTCTACAATTACTCTCACTCTCACACACTCTCATACTCTCATCGTTACTACTCTTGCACTCTCGCATTCTGCCGCGTCCCTGCTGCCGTCGTTCTTTATATATACCAAAAGCGGTGCTATATTTCAGAATTGTCGGGCATTCCCAAGATATTACCGTTTCGAATCACATCGTCCCGCAAGCTTTCAAACGTCAACGGTTTCTTCCGCGGTTGCGGAACGCAACACGTCTAATAAACACATGTGCGCATCGGCTTCGCCGATTATAAGCCTTTGATACGTACCGCTACTGATAATCTTTCTTCTATACTTTTTCTACACATATTCCCTTTTACAGTACAGTAAAATAAGAATAAAATAGCTGATGGAATGTCTTCTCAGTTTCATCCCGATCGGAAATCTTAATGTTACTTGAGTTTAGGAAAATAATAATTACAATGAAGCCGAATAATATTAATAGAATTGTAGAAATAAGCATCGCGTCTTTCTTGAATTGGAAAAAGGATAGACCGAAACATTAAATGAAGTATCATCATTATTCGGTAATAAAATACTACTCGGATTCTTGAAATATTAATTGATTGGTTGCGCATTATATGCGTTACACTTTTCCTCGACAGGAACCTTGACACCAAAAAAAGAGATTACATTCCCTTATTACGATCTCAGAAGGTAATTGATACTTTACTAAGAATATAACGGTGCTATTAAGCTCGCTTTTACCCCGTACAACATCATATTGTTCATTTTCTCGATACGGATAGGAGTTAGGTCTGGCTCTAAAGCTTTCTATCGAACAAGCTCTGATCTATCTTTTCGTTTACAACATTCTATAAATTATGCTGTCCATGTTTATTAACATGTTAGTAGTTTATTCTGAATTTTCTCCGAAGCCTTAAAATGCTTGATAATGAGAAACTTATATGCTCATAATAAGAACTTGCAATAGGAGAATTTTCGAATGTGTTTATGTTCCAATAAATTAATTTCTTCCCTTCAAAGAGAGATGAAATATATTCTTAATAAGGAGGGCATTAACCTCATCGAAATGCTTGAAAAATTGGAACGAGATAATAAAACAATTTCAGAAAATATGCTTCAGGAAAAAATTACTTCTTTTCATTATTTGTAACTTGCTTGTTCTAGCCTGAATACATGAGAATAATGCAACAATAGTTCTTTCGATTTCATGCAAATGCTTGTTTATGTGGATGTAGATCGTCGTTCCGCATAAATGTAGATGACACGGTATTGATGGCTATAATATATTCTCCGAATGAAATATGGCTTAATATCTCCCTATCCTCATCCCCATCTGCGTGCGAAAAGTATTCGTGATAAACATGTACAAAAAATTTCATTTCGACGCCTAACATTCATCATGTTCTCTCTCGGAGAAAATGAACCGAGGAAAGAAATCGTCTTCATTTTCTTTTAGGATTATGAAGCTGCATGACTCTCGAAGATGAATTTTTACAAAATCCTTAACTACTTGCATTAAATTAGCTTACAAAGCCAAACTGGTTGAATTAGTTCTAGAATTTTGTTGTGAATACTTAATAGACGCATAAAGATTAAATGCATATGAAACATTTTACGTATATCAGTGCACATACATATTTGTAATTATGAATTTAATCCGTTAGCATAAAATAATCTTGCATAGTTTTGCGTGTTTTACATGCGGAATATATCATTTAAATATATACAAACGTGTATATGCGTGTTCGCATGTAAGTTAAATATTTACATGTCTTTCCGGAGAAAATGAAATGAACGAGGAATGTGACGTTCTCTACCGCGGTTTCATAATGACCATTTCTTTTGACGCATTCGGTCGACCGTAAATGTAAATATCATTAACCTTCATGCGGTTATAAAGGGAAACAGGGATTTTCTCTCTATCTCGGCTTCTTTTGCCAAGAAAACCTTCGAAACAGAAACACATCTTGTGAGATACGAGTGTTGTTTCAGAAGCGGCATATCTTTCAAAGGATTATAACATTTATTTGCTCCAATAGAGAAAACATATGAGAAATATAAAAAAGAAACACGACATAAGGCTTTATAATTCATCGAGTGTCGCACGGACGTTCGCTTCTTATATCTGGAAACAATCCTTCTCATATCTGCGATACCTGTTCCGGAAGATTAAACGACAGCGAAGGAAAGACACATGACGCGCAAGAAAATCTCGCGGATGAATAATGTCAGTCCATATTCCAGAAAAATGCAAATAAATCAAGTGGAAAAACGTGAAGCTCCGCCGGAGAGGAAACGTCGAGTATGTGATCGGTATTCGTATGTCATTTATCCCGAGAAACATCCATCGCATGAAATCACACGTAATTTTTTACTCCTCATCAAGGGAAACTTGAAAAGAGACAACCTGTTTCTTTAAATATGATGAATTCAAACTAGAAGCGCTACCGCATCAGTACCGAAAAACTACCAAAAGGAAGAAATAATAAACTGTAACTTTTACGATATTACTTATCGACATTAACGAGAAATATTAATTCTTTAATCCACGTTTTCTGATATCTGAGAGTTATCCGAGCGTAGTACGCCTAAACATTACGAGTTGTGTGGATTCGACGCATTGTTACTCTCGAGCTTTGCGTCTATTGATCTCATCAAATCCACTACATCGCACTACGATTCTAATTCCGAGATTAGGATCATTCTCTTCCTCTGCCTGTATTTCAGAATTTCTGTACATCCGGTTAAAAGCTTTTGCGGTAGAAGTGGAGAGAAAGGTCGAACGGGTTAGCATTACTTATGGATTTCGTTGTTGGCACCCAAATGTCTGGCTGCTGGCTCCGCTTTGGCTGGCCGATGATTCAACAACTTCCTAGAAGTGCGATTGCACGCGCATGATCGCATATATGCGGTGTTTTGGAACCGATACATAGAAATAAGATCTTCTATCACAGATAGATGTTTGAAGGTAATCGTCTATTAAAAATTAGAAAACGTGTTATTTGGAGAACCGTGCAGCTTGTATCTTTCTTTAGTTTGACATTAAATGAAAACTGAATAATAAAATAAATGATAAGGCCTAGATTATCCCAAATTTAATTTATCGCGTCTTAATAAAGCTTTAAAACATTTATAAATGGCGAGATACTTAATAATAGAAAAAGGAAACGTTGGTGACGTATAAAACCCACGCGAAATTAATTGTAATCTTATGTATGCTTAAAATATTTTTCGATAATGATTGAGCACTCTGTACTAATGTGACAAATCGTTTGGTAAAACTCTCGGCTAGAAAAGTACGTGTAATTTATTATGCCATGAAAATTGCATGCAATTTTGGCACTACGTCACTTTCCGGCTTCTGTTGTCGCAGTTATACAAAGTTGGACTTTCGCATTATGTGCTGCAATGCTGAAATTCTACGTCATGTTTAACGTCATGCTTGGACAGCCGCTATTTTTGGAAAATTGAATTGTCCGCAACTTCCTTCGGATGAACTTCTCAAACAATTTCGCAAACAATTCAAACAACACTATAATTTAATAACAAACTGAATTAAAGTGATGAAAGCAAAAGAAAGAGAGAGAGAGAGAGAGAGAGAGAGAGAGAGAGAGAAAGCTATTCTTCGAAATTTTGAGTACACAAACTTCAAATTTAATCGTTGAAATATCTGTTAATAGAAATTATAAAATTGTTATTAACAATTTTATACATCGAATTTCGATAATGTTTTGAGATTCGATGAAAAACATTTTAATGTCAATTCTACCAATTTCTCTCGTTTCGATCTAAAAGTTTATTTCTTACTAATAGAAATTTATTTCTTTTCAATTTCTGAGCGTATCCTTTACCAAATCTATCCCAGCGAGGAAACAAGAAGGAAGCAAAGATTTTTATCGAAAACCCGAGGAAAGCTTTTATGCGGCACAGCTGATAGTCTTTCATCGCCCGCAATCCGTGCGAATTTCCGGTCGAGTGTCAGAGATTGCCTGGATATACCAAGTTTTTCATCAGCGCAGAGTTTGAGAGCTTTGACAGGCGAGCAGCAAGCTCTGCTTGGTCTCGATATCATCCTATGGGAAATAAATTGCTGTCTATGAATCGCCATGAAAGTCTCTTAATTTTCTCCGCATACAATTTGCAACCTGACAAGATCCGGTAGAGTTTCATCAAGTTCGACAAAGTTCAACGGGATTTGGCACAATCCGCCATGAATCTGCAACATTCGACAAGATTCGCCGAAATTTACGGAAAGTTAGAGGGATTCACGGATTCCTGTGACATCATGCTTAAACATGTTCAAGGAATTTCGCGACTATACATATCTCTCATGTGAACGGCGATGCAATTGCAATGACTTGCAATGAATCTTTGCGAAGCAGTATTATTAGTTATTTTTCAGAAATATTGGCTACTTGCTCTCGATGAAAGTATAATTCTCTTGATGAATTCTGGTTCAAAATCCGGCAGTAATCGGATAAAGGTTATCATTTCTACGGCACGACAATATGTCATCTTGTGTTTTACGATTTGATTTACCATAATAGATTTTATTCGCGTGGCTGGCGGAAATTTTTGCAATTCGATTAAGATTGCTTTGTAAAAAACTGTTTCCTTCTTTGTTCTTAACTTTTATGTGAAGCGAAGCTTCTGATACTGAATCGTCGTTTCATGGATATCTTCGATTTGTTTCTTTTGTATCATACTTCATTCGCGCTATATCATCGCATTGTATTTACGTTTACGCGATTATATGTAAAATATATGTTATGTTTTACACATATATTATAAGATATTATCTTGACATAAAATCTCTTATGATTATCTTGATAAATTATCTTGATAACTTGTTCAACCTTACTATCAGCTATTGAAGAAACATCGAGTCTAAGTGCTCAATTCAACAACGTCGTTACATCTCGAGAAATATGGCAAGCTCTTGCGCTTCACGCAATGATTTATGAAACTTAATGTCTTTGTACTTTGGACGCCTCCGTTCACTATGCTTTTTAGGAGACAATTATTTATATTGCGTCTTGAATTCACTATCATCGCGATAAGAGTCTCGAATTAAGGGAAAATAAAGAGGTGTAAGTGGCGCACGAGAAGCGTCGAATGTAATTGCAACAAATAAAAGCTGTTGCGAATGAAAGCTGTCATTCTTACGATGAATAGAAAGGAATAGGAAAACTGTAAAGCTATAATGCGATGATAAACGATCAAAAATAGAGACAGAAAACGCTGAATGAAAAGCCTTGAATGAAAAAGGTAAAGTAGATAGAGATCAAGAATATTTATTAACTTTCATGCTTCGCTAAATTACTTTTTAAATTTATCTCGATATTTAATTTCCAACACTGAGAACCTTCTTATTTCATGCTGGTGAAGAAAACATTTCGATATTCTACACATATTTTTGTACGATTTCTTAACAAATTTATTCGCTTATGACTTATTTACTACTTGGAAGAAGTCAATTCCTCCTGAAAGGACAATTTCCGATAAGCGTCACAAAGATCGCACCGAATTTGATAACATCAAACGAATATCGCCGAGATAAACATTGTGTATCACACAATTCACCCGCGAATTGTGTGAAAAACGCGTAAACGCGAACGACACGATCCTATTGAGGTTCGCGCATTCGAAGAACGCACGTGATCGGAATTTCGGGATTTTGTATTCTGGAATGATTGAAACGAGTGATCGCTGATTCGCGTGTCACCAAATACCAAACGAATGTCATTATCGTGCTTGTAAATACCATAACAAGCTCCGTTTCATCATTCGCTTTGCTTCATTCAAAGCATGTAACGAAAGCGCATGTAACGCAAATTCTCGATAACATCGATCGAGCAAGGTAAATTTTATGTGTCAACGCATGATAACATGAATCGATGCGGCACGTGTAATTCTGCTTATGATAATCTTCTTACATTCTCCAGAGATATAAATTTATGTGAAAATTAATGTTTCAATGGAGATAAGCCCTAAAAGAAAGATGCAGTCACGGAAAGAACATGCGCACAATAAATAAATCTCAGTTAGCTCTTTGTGTAGCAAATTATAAATTATTTGCTTTTAAACGAATATTGAAAATTATGAATTATTTGCTTTTAAACGAATTAAACACGCAGAATGACGATTATTTCTTACATCTTATCGTCGATTTAAGCGACATGATATTCAAAACTTGTTAAAGTAATACTTCGCATCCGCCCTGGACAAGTCATTCTTCGCTTTGATGTGTTTAACACAAATCACGCGACTGCGATTGTCCAGTCGTCATCGAATTGGACATCACATCTGATTTTGGAAAAATAAATACCTTCGCATAGAATCGTGATTAATCGCGCCTGCATGAAATAGCCTGCATGAGAAATGACACAGCTTTGGCAGCGTGAAAAAGTTTTTCCAAGGTAATTAGAGATCGTTCGATGGAAAAAGTTTCCCGACTCAAGATTATTTTCAGCGTCATTACACGCTAAATGCACGCTTTGGAAAATCGATTATTCGGAACACCTAAGCCGAAGAGCATTGTCTATGCAAATACCCGTGCTGCAACGGTTCCACGCATCGACACGATGCATGGAATTCATACAGCGATTGATTGCACAACGTAGAGATTGAAATTTCGATCATACATTGAAATATATAGAGAGCTGGCGAATAAATATCTAAGTATTTGATGTGTGTTTTGTGCACGCAAATATCTCGAGTAATAATATGTAATTATACATAAAGTATGAATTTATCTGTTTGCATTAATTTTGCTTGTTTATGTGTCATATTTTTCACTATGTATCATATATACATATTTATTTATTATTATATCTTTATCAGGTTAATGTTATATTTAAATATTATTTTAAAACATGAGGAAACCAAAATCTCTATATGCTCTAAAGCGTTCGATACACGTATAACGTGTATATTTTGAGGCCAATATTAATTCTGCTTTTGTATTTATTTTCTAATGCAATAATACATAAAAATATCATAACATGTACATAAAGAAAGTAGGGTTTTCTAATTATAAGTAGACATGCCAATAATAATTTTTCCGCAATTTATTCATGGACGCATTATATCGATGCAAAGTATGGCGAGTGAAATTTGTTTATCTTTTCATGTTGTTGCGGAACTTCCGGAATTGACGCAGATCTCTTGATTTATCTGCAATATTTTACATTCCGTTCCAAAAAAAATACAATTCCATGAGTTTCTATCAAGAAATTCAATCAAAGTAGCGACGATTCTAATCTGCAAGCCTTCAAAAATACTTTCACAACACTTCAGCACTTTTCCAGCAAAGAATACATAGTTTCCCTTAGATAATAGCCTGCTCCTTCTAATATCTTTAATTCTTCATTTTGTAATTGACAACTTAGCTCCAACTTGAAGAAATCAGAACGATATTTTCTGATTAAAAGATATGTATAATTTATACACGACAAAATGTTTTGATCATCTGCAAATCGAGAATCTATCGAAAACCTTGATGATTCATTACGCAGACTGGACCCGAGTTTTCATCCGCATTGTGATTACATCAATAGATTTTTCGGCGCGGAAAACCGTGAATTATGGGCGCTTATTCTTCCATTGGGATGTTCGACGCAGATATCGAGGGATATCGCAGTTATATCTCTTTTTTTTTCGCGCATACTCGAGAAAACGGTCTCCCTCGTAGCAAATATCGATGATCGTCAATTAGTCGCCTTAATTCCTTCAAATCGTACATTTCTCCTTTATGATGCACGATTTGTAATGATTAGTTCGGTTATCGTAATAATGCGTGAAACGAATAGTGAAAATAAATGAAGACAAAGATTTTTTAGCAATCTTAAATCATATAATTCTTTTATCTCTGTCTGTTTGTTTTAAAATGCAAATAAAATAAGATCTATGCTCATGTGATGACCATCACATTGCATCCGTTCGATTCAATTTTAGTTTATAATTTAATGAAATGATGGATTTGATAGTTGCGATATAAAATAACTGTGAAAATCACATTACTTTAGTAATTTAGAAACTTTATAATGCAGGCGTATAACTTGAGTTATCCTCGTGAATCCTTTTATATCCACAACATCTATTCTCATAAAGGCTCGCACAATTTATACTACTTTTATTAATGTTTTACTACTATAAAAACAATCACACGCAGACGATCATCAATTTGAAATATATTTGCAGTGATATAAAATTATCCACATCGCGTTTTCAGAATTGTTTCTCATAAAACGTTTTTGTGAAGAAGGATTGCTTACAAAGATATTTCGCGAGGGAATTTTTTCTCGCCTTCGAAGCTCGATCCCCCTGCAAGAAATCCTAAACTTCGGGGACTTTTATAATCCGCTGAGAAAATCCTCACGTTTTTCGCAAATGAGAATACGATATCGATATGATGAAGAGAGAAAGTTTGAAAATTCAATTCGTTTGTCGCCGATCGACTTGATTTTTATGTTTTCGGATACTTTGGACAATCTTTAAATAGCTCTGCGATGTTCTAAATATTATAGATATCCAATTTTACGAATTTATTCCCAAATAATTTTATTCTTCCTTAAATTAACGATCGAATAATGAACGAATGAATATGTTCGCTTCGAGTCGATAACAATTACATAAACTGGAAAGAATAGATCCCGAAAAAATTACAGATCGAAGCAAGTTATATTTCCGCGCAATCGACTGTTGCACAACTAATTTCATGTGCAATTTCCATGCTATGCTAGGCGATATCCTGGGATTTATGGAAAAGTGCAATTGCACATGCTATGGAATTGCCTATTGCAAGATAAAACTTAGCTAACAGCCTGCACACAGTGCAAGAACAGTGCAAGATGAATGAAATTCCGCAGCGCGGAAATTCAAATGAAATGAAAATAAATGCTTTACGTATTGCGTTAACGAAATAATAAACGTACGTTATACGATAATATCAAATGTACAAATTAATTCCTAGCTTTCTCGTAAAGTTCAGAATTCATTGATAAAAGTGCAAGAAAGATAGTCTCCATTTCCGATGATCTTGAACCATTTGTCGAGTAGCTATTGATTGCTCGAGTTGCTATATTGATTGCAATAACAACTCGAGCAGTTTGCAGCATCGAGCTAAAATCATCAATACTTGAAATTAAAAGCAAGAAGTCAGTTTGTATCTAAATATTACACGCACACTATCCTGATACGTAAATACTGGAAGTGCATCTTTCGTGAGAAAAATGCGGACAAGTATATTTTCCTGGAAGAATGGATCTATAACGCTGAAAAATCCGCGACAGGATGCGCGTGAACTTATATGCGTGTATGATTGTTGCGTTTTCCGTTGACACGCGCTTTAATTCATAAACCGCACGGTGTTATTTACAGCTCTGTGTCGCAACTCGACTGGTCGAATCGACTTGTCATCAACTGGTCTCGAACGCGAACAGGATATCAATGCAAACAGAATATCAATCAGCGAACGTATATTATCGGCCATTCCCGAAATTGGCATATGCACTTTCCGCCGTTACATCGTGCGTAAAAGAATCCGCGATAAATACCGAGACACGGACCTATATACCCGTAGATAACAACTGATTTACGACCCGAGCAAAGGTTTATCATGATCACTCAAAGAGTGTGATAAATCACAGAAATTAACTCTGAAGATCGTGATGGGCTCTCGCGGCACGAAGCACGGACCTTATTTTGATTTACGCGTGGATAAAGCCGCGAATTAGAGGCATTGTGTACATGTAATTGCTGCCTTGTACTTTCGAAAACATTGTCCATCATCCTGACTAGGAAAATAAGAGAATGAAAGAGGCAGAACGACGGAGCGAGCAGGAAGAAATCTATTTATTATTCCAAGCCGCACCAGAGAAAGTAAGCAAAGGATCTAAATCATTGTTTTATCAGTTGAAATCAGGTGATGAATGCGAATAAAGATGAATAAATCGCGTTCTAAATCGCACGAAGAAACCTTGAATAGCCTTCGAGATCAGATAAGATAATATTCAAAGAGTTCTCTTTTTACCGGTAGCGGTAGCGTAATTCTAAGTCAAGCAACGGGGCGAAAAGTTGAACATGCAAATTATTAAGCTAAAATATTATCTATCTTTAAGTGAAAAAGCGTAATTAAAACAAATAAGCCAAGGTTGTCATCGACTCGAACCTCGAATTGGAGGAAGGCAAGAAATTCTGAGGAGGCGGAGGAAGAGCCAAAGTTAAGAGGATAAGCTGGAGATTGGAGCAAACACATCTTCGTAGCATGCGCTATATAAATAACGGCAAACAAGACAGAAAAAGAAGGATTTTCGACCAACGAAATTGAGCCAATCATAAAGGAGACACACATGAGATCACAAATGAGATATATTTCGCCATAACTTATCGCCATAACTACTGCTATAAAGCCACCGCAAGAGGAAACAAGTAATTGATGAACAAAAATACGAGAGAAAGAGAGAGAGARAGAGAGAGAGAGAGAGAGAGAGAGAGAGAGAGAGAGAGAGAGAGAGAGAGAGAGAGAGMGAGAGAGAGAGAGAAAGGAAGGGGAAGGAGGGAGAACACATGGCTAAGAAGATACCGGAGAGAAAGATATAAACGCGTTTATTAAAGAGGAAAAACAAATATATTAAAAGCCTGAATGCATAATAGATGCGCAAATCGAAAACGAGAAAGTCTACAATAATGTTTATCCCCGTTAAAAATATTAACATTTATGCGTAAAGAGATTTTGCAGATTTCATTCTGCCAACAATGCTTCAAGAATATTCTGTAACATGATTTTTCCCCGCAAAATAATAACGGGACGACCGAGTTGAGATGTTTCCGTTATTCAGCAATCAGAACGACGTATGAATTAAAAATCTGAGATTATTAATTATCAAATGGTTTACGTTACAAGGAGCATTATTCTATTCTCAGATTAAATGTATTTTATGAAGTTCCGTGAAAATCTTTCAATCACGAATGTTCATATCACGAATGAAGCAACTTCAACGTGAAATACATTCGGCATGAAATATGGTACAAAGAGCAGCTCGAGGGTTAAACCCACGCGTTGCACGAATGGCAGAGGTCAGGTTCATGGGTCGTTGATGTCGAATCAGATCCGAATATGCATGTACGTATCCCCGAAGCGTTATCTTCGAGAAAAGAATTTTTCAAGTTTGTCGTTTAGAGTCAACCTTGGAATTTTTATATTTATTCGTCTGCTTGTCCTCGAGAAGAAAATTAAGACGGAAGTAAAAGTAAAGGCAGAAATACTTAAAAAGATTTGACTAAGAGATATACAATTGTAGAATATTTCTATCCTGATGGAATTATTAAGTATGATAGGTCTTCGACGATGGGATAATAAGTAAAAAGACTCTTTTATTCTCCTTTACAAAGATATAACGCAAAGATATCTTGATAAGCTAAGCTGACTCTACAGCTTTGCCGTTCGCGACTCTACGATTACTCGATTACTCTCACTCTGCAAGCACCGTTACTCTTTTGCTCTCTGCTCTCTGCCGCATCCTCTGCTGTCGTCCTTTTTATATCTAAAAGTGTTGCTATATCTCAGAGTTGTCGACCAGTCGCTATATATTATCATTCGATCCGGACGAATCACATCGTCCCACGAGTGTCAACGGTTTCTTTCACGGTTGTCCTTTGTTCTGGACGCGATGCGGCTTCTCTGATTACAAACTTCTGATACGCGCCGCGACCGATAATCCCTTTCTTGTATACTACAAAGAGCTTGTATAAAAGACTCCACTTCACGAAAAATCTCGCCGAGAGGAACAGCATGGAACACAATAAAATATAATTTATCGCATTCTCTTGCAAGAACAAATAATTACTGCGAAAGAGTAAAAAGAAATCATAAAAGGACAGATGATATTTAACAATCGCGCAATGAAATCTGGATGACGCAAAATAAAAAATCACAGATTCGTATGAAAGAATAAATGGGGATTAAATAATATGAAGCAGGAAAGCTTTATGTTTGGAAAGCGACTCTGATTTTACAGCAAGATCACATGTCTCGATCAAAGTTTCATCCGATTCGTGTTCCCTCCCTCCCTCTCTCTCTCTCTCTCTCTCTCTCTCTCTCTCTCTCTCTCTCTCTCTCTCTCTCTCTCTCTCTTTCTTTCTCTCTTATTCTCACTTGATTTCACCAGAGATATCAAACTCATTTCAACTCGGATGCCCCAACCGGCAGAATACAGTGCCGATTTGCATTCTTCTCGTTTCTCGAGACTGTGCCGCGAAGTCATACTTCGGAAACTCCTGACGCCGCGTATGAATGGTGTACGAGAAACAGGCCGCAGAGCGCGGATATGCGCGAGCGAGTACACGGAACGTTCGAATGTCTCGTCCGAGGAATCGCGAAGAACGCTCTCAAAGAGAAGGAAGCGCGAGAGAAGAATACGAAGCTGGGAGCCAAGGGATGAAAAGAGCGCCGGCACGGCGGGAATGCGCAGGCGGCACTCACTGCCAGGGTCACTCTGGCGCATTCGCGACTACTCCGCGCCGTGCCGCGCCGCGACGCTCCAGCCGGTTGGGTGCACTCAGTGCGCCTCGAGAGCGCTCCAAGACTGCGTGTTGATGTTACGCTTGCAGCCGAAGCGAGCAAGACTACGCCGCGTTCGTCGGATCGGCAGTGAAAGGGTTTGAATAAAGGGATAAAAGTGCTGGCGGATTGTCGGTCATAAGTCATAAAATGCCACTTGCTCTTCGAAGTCGCCATTTGGCGATAAATAAAGGATATTGTGTCGATGCTTATGATACCTCGATCTCGATAAATGACATTTGTAATACCTTGATTTCGATAAATGATCGTAAACGTATGTCATCCGATAATGTGACCGTCAATAGGGCCATTGAGGAATAATTGACGTGATGATAATTGTAATGATTGTTAATAAATGATAACGGTATAGTGATCGATAAATGATCGATCGATTGATGACGCGATTTGTGTTTAACAAGCAGTGATTAGTCGAGTGATTAGTAGTTATCAACGAGTATTATGTACGAGTTTATTAAAGAGCGGTCAGTAGGCTGATTAATTACCGAGTGATTATTATATTTCGGCACTGTTAATGTATAGCAACCGTAATAGACGAGTTTATAGTCATTGAGATAATAGTGAAATGTAAAAGTTACATGTTATAATAAATAATCGTTAGCAAGACTGATAAGAAGAGAATTAAAAATTTATCGATATGAAACAAGGGCCTAATTTGATCGATATAAAAACGCAACGTGATTGATAGAATCTTGAAGAATCGATCGAGTTCGACGGGAGAAATCTATAATTACTGGATCCAAGTGGTCGCATGTAATTCATTATCTAATTAAATGTTTAATTAAAACATAGCAATTTAATTAAAGCACAATAATTATTGCACATGAGAAGTGATGTGAATCGGTGAGATCGAGCGACGCAAATCGCATATTTATATGCGCTCAGGGATAAAGCTCTCTCCTTGTTCTACAAAGGCAACATGATGCATCGGCGAAGAAACAAAAACCTAATGAACATCCATTACGAAAGCACTTCGGATATCAAAAGATAATCAATCCGAGACTCTTTCGAGGGAGAACCTGGTATCCAAGGTGATCAAAGAAGGTTCGCGAATGTAATTGCCTGGAAAGAACGAGTTCTCGTTTCTCTTTTTCTTCTAAGAGAAAAGATGAAGTAACTCGTCCACGAAGAAGCAAGCGTATTAATGGACGACGGTCGCCCAATCAGACGGATATAATCAACCGGGACTCTCGCTTCTTTCTTCTCATTGAGAAAGATTACGCGATCCGGCAATCCAAAGAAACAAGTTAATTGCAAATGCTCGGAGTGAACGAAAGCTTTAGGCTTTCTTCCCAGAACGGAATCGATTCGCTTTATACTTTGCTGAAGTATTCGAAGCAGAAATCGCACTCGCGAATCAACATAATCCTGGACATCCTCTGACCTCGCTGCAGTCCTGCAAGTCTGACTCCTGACCCTCTTGCAGCAGACTCGACACGAATCGATGATTGGCGTGCTTGTGGACAATATCGAAGTGCTTCGAGATTCTATTCAACCAGAATGGAGTGATTCACCGATGAGAGGGAGACGGGAATCGACGAGCGCGCGTGTATCCTCGAGTTTTCGCGAGAAATGGACCAGACAAGGCTTCCTCTGCAGTACATCCCCGCAAATGACCGCGAACAAAACTATGCTCGGTTTCGACACGGAAGTGACGCCAAGTGCGCTTTATCTGTTGGCGCAAACGCTCACGCGGCCCGATGCTGACGAGAGTGCGAGGTAACGCGATAATGGAGTTCGGCTGCAGCGAGAACCAAAGCAACGACAGGTGATTAAGCAGATGAATTCCCCGAGATACGCGCGAGGGATCCGTGTCGCGGTCGTCGTTGACATCCGTCTATTAATATGCCTGTGGACCAAGTTCGGCGTTGTGCGTGTAACGGTGCCGTGCAATTTCGTGAAATAGCGTGTGCGATGCTACGATAGCGCGCGATATTAGCGGCCAGATAATTGAACGCGAGCTAGTTTGTTTCCCATCGTAGAAACCTCAGGCATTAATTACACTATAATACCCTGTTCCGCTTCGATGTAAAATTAGATCCAGTATTACGTGACTCTACATGTTCGTTAAATATATAGCACATCCGCGCGGGAAGACTATAAAATGTGTACAAAAAGTTAAAATCGGCTGTATTTATATTTCTCTTTCGTCGAACGACTCGTGTACCTTGTTTGGGTCTGATGGGTTTGAGACTGACTGCTGATAGGTAACGGTCGACTGCCATCGCTAAGTGATAACAGTATTGATTAATTGGGAGGAATAGCACTCGGAACAGATTAATTAACGATGCTTAGCCGTTTTAGAATATCAATACAGGAGAAGTAACGTATCCTCTTCGTTTTCTCCCCCTCGCGTTTATTTATAGTCAAAAACCTATTTTACATCCATCCAATCTGTGATCTACACATGGTTACATAATCAATCTATATATAATTCATCGAATTTCTGTAATTTTAATGTCATTGTGGATTGGAAAACATTTCAATAATCAAAAACATGTATGTAAATTTTCAACTGTTTTCAAATTATTTGACGTGAAATTATAAATGGAATTATAATTTAAATTATAATTTAAATTATATTACAAACTCTATGTTTATTCAAAAACCGACTCCGTTTGTTAAATCATGAAAGTTTGCTTTAAAAAGAAACTTAAGAAACTTCTTTTTAAAGTGCCATCACGCAAAAATGATACTTTTAAAACTTTGTTTATTCGGAAATTTCGATCTGAATAGCTCAGATACATAATGTATATTCTCTCGCTTGTAAAAGCTGTATACTTGTTCATGTATCTAATCGCGAATAGATTAACTCAACTCAGATAGAAAATGACTTCTTATCGGAAAAAGTTCCGATAATAATAAAAAAAAGTATAATGTGATCCAGTACATAGTATAAACAGCTACAATGCTAGTTAATATACAAAAATTTGTATCGAACAAGTATATAGATATCAAACTCGTATTCGAGTTCTTTTCATCTTTCTGAATGGAAAAACGTTAATTAACGCCTGAATTAACTCTCTCGTCAAACTGTCGATCTCAAAAATACTTTCTCTCCTTCTTCGTAAAAACTGTTTAACATGTAGGATATTTTTGCGACGTTTTAAGATGAAAGATACAAAATATTTCTGATCATGGAATAATGTATCCCGAAATTTAATCTCAAAATTCTCATAATCCTGTAATCTTAAGAGACATTTCATTATTCTCGATTATACAATAAAAAATTATTGCTAATCAGTTTACTGATAAGAAAGAAAATTCAGCATGAAGAACATGATTGGTAAAATAGAATTACAGATTATAAAAAGTTTTAATCTAGAAAAGATATATGATTGCAGCTATGATTGCGACCTTATATTCTACAATTACATTCATATTACATAGTAATTTACATAGGACAACAAATGGAGCAAAGATTGTCCGTAGTAAAATGACGTAGGTAGAATTCGTAGGTAGATAATTCGTTCTTTAAACAAGATTTTCTTCATAGAGATACAAAGTTTAGAATTCTTGATAATTGACTCATCATAACGTCAAATTGCAATTGCATAAAGAAGTCATTTGGGAAATAAGACAATTAAATTGAAAGCGAAAAAATGATAAAAACAGAACAGGACATGATTTTGATAATAAGAAAAACACGATTAATTCTTAATATGGAATAACTGTACATAGACTTATTCTCAAATCTCTACAAACTATGATTTTGACTTTGAGAACTTGATCTGAAAACATGATAATTTCACAAAATCTCTACATGATGCAAATATGATAAAAGCAATAATTAACGAATATTCGTAAAGAAAATTATTGCGCAAAATAGATGTCTTCAAACTTTCTTCAAACTCGAATTTCGAACTTGCATGACGTAACGAAGCGTCAGAGAATGAGAGCGAAAATGAGAAATAGTCAGTAAGAAAGAAAAAGACAACATAAAGGAGAATCGCGCGATGAACTCGGATTCATCAAAGATCGACTTGAAACAATATCCAGAAGCAAGGCATGAAGTCTCACACGGATAGCGATTCGATCAATTGGGATATTCATAATTAGATTCAGAATACTCAAGCTCAGTTTCACCGATGAAAATGTAATGAAGCTTGACTCTTTCTATTTAAACAATCGCGTTTGAAATCAGACTGAAAATGAAGAATCGATTAATCGAATAGTCGGACTAAGATATCGTCGACGGAAATAGCTGATAATGTTTGGAAGATCCGCCAATAAGAAAGGAAATTTCTTGCACCGCAGTTGAAGATAATCAGCGACAGAGGACTTTTAAAGATCAATCAAGCATCATCTTCTCTAAAGACTCATAATGACCTCAGCATATAATACCTGCTCTGTCAGAGATTATTAACGCCAAGGAAAAATTGCTATTTAACTGGCCAACTATAGACGACATAATGTAGAACTAGAGCACTCGTGCAACCGCAAATGTATATCTACCATCATCCTATAAAGTCAAATAGATTGAAAGCTTTAGCTAATTAGCTCAACTGATTTAATTAATTAGCATGATCGATGAATTCTTATCGTATCATAATTATAGTTGTAAACACAGGATTATCTGATGACTACCTTGAATTTCAGCAGGATTAGGAAGATATGCTAATAATAATAATAAGCTTCCATGTTGAAATCAAATCGACCTAAATTATGAAATAAGTATGCATCTTTCGTTAAATTTCTTTTCTTTCTTTTTCTTTTCGTTCTTTCAAAAGCTCCTAATTCTTGGAATATGGGATAACTATACATGGATTTGCTCTGAAATCTCTAGAAAAACCATGATTTTGGTTTTGAGAGCCTAGTTTGAAAGCTTGATAGTTTTACAAAATAATAATAAAATCAAGAATTGACGGGTATTTGTAAAGAAAATTATCGCGTAGACGATGCCGAAGCGGATGTTGTTCATCTTGACGCAAATAATTATTAACATCAAATTCCTCAGATTTGTAATAAAATTCATAGCGTAAAATTTAGCGTCGGATTTATTCTCCAAATTCTCCCGATGTGAAGCATCGCAATTAGTGATTTATAGATATATTAATATTTATAATGCGTAATTATCGTCTTTTTAATAGGAGAATAGGAGGCATGTTTTAATGATACATTGTACTGTAATAGAATAAAGAAACAAGATTTATATTTAATCGCGCTAATTTTGCGCATTGTTGCTGCCATGGCCATTTGGCGCCATAATTTCTCCAGAATTTCATTAATATAATATCGGATGAGAACGAGAATCGATCATTTAAACTTCATAGTCGTTAATTGAACAACGATTGTCATACGATACGATTGTCATACTTTTGTTAGGTTACCATAAGTACGGATGATAACTAAATAATCTCAAGAAAATGATCTAAATTGAAGTTGGAACAAGCAAACGTTAATTATCAAGCAAAATTTAATTTCACCGATCCAGATGTGAAATGCACCGGAATTAACGTAACAGCAAAGAGATAAAGAAAGTTGACCGAAAACGCCATCGCTCGTTTTCGTTTTATTCGCTTCGTTATTTATATTGCTGATTACTTGCTTTCTAATGGTATTAAATTTCGATGATACATTAAGCCGTAAATTCGAAATTTTCTCCGACAAAAATTTCCGCGTACCATCCGTCACTTGATTGCTATGGTATTTTTGTAATTTATGTCAGTATTTTTATAATTAAATACGGGATTTTGATGGGAATTCGATAAAAATGAATTATCTGGATGCGTAATCTAATTTAATATAATATCCGATTTAATATAATCTATTAATTCTATCCATTGGCTCAATATTTGGGCATTTCCTGTTAGAAAGTTCGTTATTTTTAGAAACGAAATCGATTTACGACAAATCAACTCGATTATCGTGACTGAATGGCCGCAGATTCACCTTGACAGCCTGGAAAATTGACGTCGATTGTGTCTTGCCAGGTGATTCGATCGCATTTTATTCGCTCAGAGACGAGTTTAATCCTAATTTACGCGCAATCGCATCCCGCGAGGCTCGCAAAATTGTTTTCGTAGTTCTTTTCTTACGGTGCATAGGGCTTAATTACGCGAATAATACGAAATTACTCACAAATCGATGCGTCGTCCCCCACCACCACTGCATCCCTCTGAATCGCCGAATCGTCGCCATTATAACATCTCTTTCTCTTTTTCTCTTTCTTGCACCGTCGAGTGGCTTTATTCTTTTCAGAACACTCACTCACACTCGCACTTGTGAATCAATCGAACGAGCGCATTTCGCACTCCCGCTTTTACCGCACGTACAATATAATCGGAATCGGCCAATAATGCGAGACATGATAACGGTCACTTTGCGCGATTCTTCCAGCGCGATAATTATCGTGCGACACATCTTGGTTAAACACTTTGACAAAAAGTTGAAATCACAGCCAACTTCACGCCGCGGCGCGGTTCGCGACGCCAGACTACGACCATCGAGATCCGAATCAGCGCATTGTTCACCATCCCGATGAAATAAACGATCTGCTTCGCGTTTATCGACACGTTCTCGAGATTTGCAAGTAGAATTGCACTCTGATCATGAGAAAATCGATAAGAATTCACGGAACTACTGGGTGAACCTACGATATATCGCGGCGTATACTGGACTATGACGTCACGCGACTACGTGAATCAGGATTGAGGATCGAGTGCATATCGACCGATTTAAAAACAAAATTTATCATTTGCCGTTGTCATTTGTCCGAATAGCTATAATAATTTCCACAGGAAAATAACTAGATGATTGATAATCGATAATCTTCATATTGTATTCAATTCTATTAGACGTATTCTATCGCAATATGCGACGTTCCGTCTGTATCATGTGATTAGCGCTTACTTCACTCCTATACTCGTTTCGTGGCTGTTTCGAAATTTTGTCTCTTCAATCGTCTCGCGCGTATTATGCATCTTTCTTTTCTTGTAAACGTAAATTCTATGTCCGGACAAGTTGAACCGGTAGTGTTGGAGCGCGAAGTGTCGCGCTTCCCCGCTTTTAATTAACACCAGCGCGTGATGACAATTAGCCGCGTTTCTTAGACCGTTTCGTGTTTCTTCGCGAGAGAATGTGTCTAAAACAATGGTGCGCCGGATGCGGTGCCGAAATGGAGATGCAGTGGGAATAGTAGCAGGCGGTATGTTCGGTGCCTCGTATTTACATTAATTTGTATTTATGCCGTTTACTTAACCGCGCATTTGACCCGTAATAATTTCAGCATCAAGTAAATCAAGAGATAGACAGTCGCAACACGATACATCGACGCGAATTAATTTATATATCATTGTTATGACGCACAATTGTTTCTACGTTTGTTCTCCTTTAGATAATTACGTCAGGAAGATAATATGTGTACGTATAGGTGTGTGTTATTAAAACGATGAAATGCCGGTGACCGTATTTTATTCACGCATGAAACATTCCGCGTTTCATTCAAAAAGAAAAAGAACTTTATTTCATTATCGCTCAATGCGCGACATAACTCGCAGGTTATGTGTGTAATAGATGCAGAATTCAATAAGAATAAATATCTTCAGCCCCGATTTTCTTCCGATTAAGATTCAATTATATACATACATAGACGGTTATTTATAAATCTACATTTAACGCGTAGTTTTCGAAACAAATCACACGCGCGCGATATAAGCGTATCTATATAAGTTTATGTGTAATGCGAAACACCGATGACAACACTGATCGATCTCTCGACGAACATATGCGTCGCGATCGGTCCGCCGGGAACGATATATGATTATAAACTTTCTATCCGTTTATAAAAGACAGAGCATTTTTCCGATGTTTTGCATGTGTAAAATATTCTTTGTAACATTTTAGAAATCGAAGGAGAAGCGTAAACTGTTTTCTTGTTTTGAGACGAGCGGCAAAGTACAAGAGATTCCAAACTTTTGAAATTTCGAACATTGAATCAACACTTGTTCACTATCGTTCTCGTTTCCGTCGAATAAAAAATCTGCTCTCCTGCGGACGAAATCCAACTTCCGCGCTCTACAATCATCGCGGAAGGAACGCGGAAGGATGCGCGAGAAATTCTCACAAAAGATCATTGTCAGTCGCGAACTCTGATGAATTCGAATCCTGTCCTCTCTTTTTCACACACACACGCGCGCGCATGTTCTCTTCTTATTTTTTTTCATTAAAAAGCTAATGAAAGCGAAAAAACTATGAAACAATTTGAAACAACAAACAAGAGTTTTGTCGCTCCCTTTCCTCAGCCAATATTTATTTCGAATAATGAAAAGTGTCTTCATTATTAGCTTATCGTCTCTGTTAAATATTTTTCCTATTTATGCACAAAGCATAATGTATAAAAGTAATAACGAAAATAGGTATATATTTCATATTCTTTATGCTGTATTCGTGTATCTTATTATCTGCATTCTTGTGATTTGTATTTCGGCAATCATCGATTTTGATATGATCACTGTGTTGTGACATGATGCTCGATACAGAGTAAAAATTAAACTGCGATTATATTAAAATATCGAACTTTTCTTTGAAATTTTTACATTTAAGATGATATGCTTTTTTTAAAATATATGTTTTATGTCTATAATTATCTAGGAAGATAATTCTCCGATGTTATTATATTAGAAAAGCACATCTTTATCGAAATTGTGTGTTTATGAGAATAAATTGGTATTTTCTTAAAATTTACATATAAAACTGTGTTAATGCTTTCGTACATGATTACGACAGGAATTTCTTCTAGAAAGCATTATTCGTGAAAATTTTTAATTATGTCACATACAAACTTTCGGAACTGTCGTTACAAACGTGCTTTATTCATATAATTTGGTCAAATTATTTGGTCGACTAGAAATTGTTTAGATATCATTAGTGGTATTTGAACTCCATACTTAGAACTCCATCTTTGCGTTTAAAGTCACAATTTGCCATTGATTATTGAAGCAACATCTATATAACGTATTTATGTAACATAGTAATTATAATTACTAATTATAATTTATGCAGTTACATGCAAGGTAAAAAAGTCAAGAAACTGGATTCTTAGAAAACGCGGAATTATATTAAACATCAGAATAAAAGTATCAGAATTCAGTTTATGCAAAAGTAAAGGAGAAATTTCTTTGAAAAGATATTAAATAAAAGTCATACATACAATAAAATTGAAAATTAAGCGTCGATCTCTAATTTTTCTATTATGAAAGATCTATGAATTCAGCTCAGTCCGAATTAAACTTCATAAATATATTAGTATCAGGTATTTCACGTTATTTTGTTTTCAATAACAATTCAAACGTAATGTAATATTGTAGTAATTCAGACACGCATAATTTGACGACAAACTTTGTTTAAAGTTTTGTACAGAGATTCCGGGAATAGAAACATATGTATTTATATACGTGTAATTCATCAATTATAATTCATAATATATTGCTTTGAATATTTGGAGGAAATTGTTATAATGTCAAAATTATCATAAAGCATAGGAAATTGTTATAATGTTTGTAATTTGTATTAATTCTTTGCATTGCAACAGTTCAATTCCTGTTTACTACATAGATAACATATAAATTATTTCAGCTTTATGACAATTAAATTGTGCATTTATCTGTATAAATTTATCTATATTAATATCATATTTTTTATTTCTCTTTCTTTTCTAAGTACGCGTGATGTTTCATTTATAATTGCCCGCTGACGGCATTGACAGATAAATATAATTGATTCCTAAAAAATCTCACTGGATAATTTATCACTTCTTGTTCATACACTTTGTATTTCGCACGAAATCAGTCAATATCGCTGTAATATCAAATAATTTCTCACATTATATTATTTCCATGTAAATAATGCATTGGCTTTGCGATAAATGAGATAATTAAATTTCGCCGCATTGCATTGCATAACTCATAAATGTTTCGTATGGTGCGTCATAATAACTCGTCATTGAGCATCAAGGACTGACGGCTTTATACCATGAACATGGAGCACAATCAACATTGTCATATTATTAGCGAGAGGCCGAAAAATTAGAAACGCTTTTATCTTCATGGAATCTTCCATATTTCGCTGAATATTACAATATCGTGAATATTTGTCATGAATTCATAATTAAATATATTATATAATAACGATTACGCTTTTATTATCAGCGGGAGTCGTTGCGTTGCGGATACACGAGAATGTAAAGATTTATTCCAAAGAGACAAAACGAAACCAATTTTGCCAAAATCAGAAAGTTTTCTCCAAGCATTACAGAATATACAACACACGCGATACATTTGTTAGACAAAAATAACATGTATACATCGATACATACATACAATGTCGCTTACGCGTTTGCGCGACTACCGATTCCGCACGTCTCGTTGCAACGAGATATTGATTGCCGCGATGATTGATGAAGTTGATCAAATCGCACGGAATTAATCGTTCGCTTCTGTTTTCATCGATCACGCGTGAAATTGTCGGATACAATACCGGCAACAATGATATAATTTATGCTTACCGGCGTAAAGGAGTGTGTTTGATCTCCACTTAGAGATACATACGGTTATATGGAGCTGGAACCGAGATCTTTGAAAATAACGAAGTTCCACGGATGACAACTGCGGACAAATATGTAAACTGCATCACATAGATCGAGAACAATACTGAATCTCTGATCGCCATCGTTGTAATACAATTAGCTTTAACATTTGGAACATTTGTTCTACATTTTTCTATTTTTCCGGGCAGGGAAAAAAATATGTAAATAATATTTTGTGTTTGAATGTGTGTGTATGTGTGTATGTATAAATAATATCTTTTTCAATCTACATATAATAGATTCTATAAGTCGATTAATCGAGTGGACTTGGACAAATTTGATATCCTGACGTAAAAAAATGGAAGCGATGTGAAATATTGTACTCTTTAAGTTAAAATTTCAAGACAACTTTTATTTTCACGATATCTAATTCGATGCTTAGTAGCCAGACATTTAGCATAAAAAAATAAGTAAAATATGTATAAAATTATGTTTCTATCAATATATTTACAGCTAAATCGATGCAGCTGGAGGCGTTTATCAAAAAGCGAGATTTAAATGCTTAAGAATGATCTCATGTCGTATCTCTCATATGTTTTAATTTTCAAATTATTCTTTGACTCGCAACAGGCAGTTGAATAAGAGTTTTCTTTGAGGCAACCATATTTGCAATGAAATAATCCTTAGTACGAAGCATCGCGGGATATACTGTGAATACGCTAACGTAAGTGCATTATGTCGTCTATTATAAATCCAGGTTATCTCGATCGCCCAGTACGATGTAGTTATGTTCTTTCTAATATAAATGGCATTGAATATACGAATAACACCGTGTTAGATGCTTAAGACACGGAAATATCGAAGAAACATATTTCCCGTCAACAAGAAGAAAACACTTTTAACGAAATAGTGTAAAGATCGCGTTACGTTAGTCTGTTAAAAAAAAGAAAAAGAGAGAGGTCATGCATCATATTTCTCGATTATGCTCACCGTGAATTCTTCTCCGCTGAGTTTTGTCGCGTGGAGATTAAATGATCCTCTTTCTGACACAATTGCGCGATTTAGCACGAATCCTCGTTGAGAAACGCCGTTTTTCATTTTACTACCTTGAAATTTCTGTACAAATGAAGCACGCGAAATGGTATCAACGGTCCTGTTTCCTTCCAATTATCGAATCTGTTTTTTACGCCCTGTTTTTGCACTGCTATCAATTTACGCGAAACATAGATGCCTTTTCTCATGTCGACTGTGTAATTTGTAAGAATACTATACACGTATTTCTCAAGAGTAGACTCTCAATAACAATTGCCGCTATTTGCAATATGCGTCCGTTTCTTACGGCGGTTGTCTATTATATTTACATGAAACATTCACATGAAGCGGTTAACTTGTAGGAAAATAACGTACTCACGCCGGCAAAATCTGTTGTAATACTACGTAGGATGTTTCCGTGCGTTTTAATTATCGTGTTCTCGCGCTCAAACAACGTCGAAGATATATAAATATCGAATTTCTAGTCACAAAACAACAGAGAATCACATAGTAGTTTTAAGGAGATAACATAATGTAATATATCTGTAATATATCTTCTTTAAATATCATCTTGTGAAATCATGCATACATTATCCTTTCGTACTTATAATCTATGCCACTTTTGGCATCTTTCGTTTCAATCATAAAAAATACACATAAATGCTCTTATATTTATTATATTATTATATTATATTATCATGATGTTATTATATATCCATTATATCTGTTACATCAATTATTTAGTCATCGAATGCGATACAATGTATCATATCATTTCCATTTGATACTGATTCGATGTTAATTACGGCAAATCCTTGTTCTAATGTCTTCGTTCCGTCCATCGCGCGAATATCGTATCGCGCCATCGGCCAAATGATCATCGCAGAAAAAGTGACGCTCACAGAACACAAAGCCAAACCTAGTCCGATCCGAGGCGACATATATATGAGAATCCCCGAAATAGGACTGTCTGAAAAACGACGGACGCAGTTTTGCCCTAGAGACCATTTTGCCATTTTGTGGTGATAGATTTTTCTTTTTTTTTTTTTTCTTTTTCTCTTTTTGAGAGAGATCTACGATTGGGGTTGCGTGCACATGTGCAGAATCCGGAATCTTCTATCGTAAACGATTCCATATCAAATCAAGCCAAGATCGCTTCGATTGCTCCATCACGAATTTGGAAAATGATTCGATTCTTTCCTCGATGAAGCAAATGTATGTCAAAACTTCTTACGGAGCTCGATAAGCTAAATCGTATTTATACACTGAATAATAAACACTGTTTTTGCGTCTCTTTTTCTCTCTTCTGCTAAACATAGATGGGAAGAGAAATGTATTGCGAGCGTAAATGAGCGTTAAATCTGTAAGCATCTAGGAAATGCTTTAATTTACATTATATGGGCGTTCATGCAAATACACACACATAGAGAGAGAGAGAGAGAGAGAGAGAGAGAGAGAGAGAGAGAGAGAGAGAGAGAGAAACGAATTTAGAATATACGATTGCGGATCATCATATATACGCAAATATGGAAGAAAGCTTTCATGGCTGAAAGCTCGGAGCAAGACCGCAAGGTCTTCTTGCTGCTCATAATGATAAACATGAAACTGCCACAATACAAGAGGATCAGCGCTCCGCATGAAAATCGATGCAGGTAGTGAGAAAATGTCTGTTACAAGAAATCGGACAAAGATTTCGTCAGCGACACTAACAAATGGTTCCGGTCTTGAATTTTTGAATATACGTGAAAGGAACATGAGTGCGCGAATTATACGGTCGTACGCCTGTGATGAAAAGAGCGACCAGGAGGCCGAAGATATATCATCAAGAGATATCATCTAATTGGATGTTCTTTATCCGAAATGAATCTTCTCAAATCTTCTTTCCTTTTTTTTATTTGCTGCATAAAGTTAATCGCGTAGATGTTTCTTCATTTGTATAAATAACATATTCGCCAAATAGATAATAGAATATCAAGTGTCACGCAAAACGAACGTAGTGAAATTTAAACATATAATATACGCTCGATAGCCGATGAATTGTTATCGAATATCATGCCTCTCCAAAGCTCGCAACACAGAGCAAATGTGCTTCGTTCGATTGAAAATCGGAATCGAATTTTAATTAAAAATAAAAAACCGCAAATAACGTAAGAAATCTCTATTAGATGCTGAAAAATGCATTTTATCAGTATTTTATGTATTTTTGTATTCAATTCGATACTCAAACAAACAAATAGCGAATACTGAAGCTTGTGTGTTCGCAGCATTTGTTGACAAATGGACATGCAGGGACTTAAGCGTTCGCGTATAAGAGATCATGTCGAGAAATTCACGCTGAAAAGGAAAAGATGACTGCCCTTCTAGAGCGAAGTTCAAGGCGACGATCATCGGTTAAGTTAGAAGATTATCGAGAAGGAATGCAAATGAACGATGCATACATAATTTAACGCATATGATGAATACGAGGAGGTATTCGTCTTGGAATTTCTCTTGCTGGAGATTTGCTTGCGGCGAAAGAACGAACCAAAGCGAAAAGCGTGAAACTTCTTCCTCTAAGTTTATTTAGCCGTTTAATTTTTAATCACACTCGCGGAATTCAAGAATCTCGCGCTTATATTTTAATTATCCTTCCCAAAGAGAAACTTTGAGGAAGTTGAGTAATCATCCTCAGCTTATGGCGATAAAATCCTCTTTCTTGAATCTTTGGATCGTTATTAATTAATTTAATCTTTAATTCGTTTACCTCTTTCTGGGAAGTTAAGTTATCTGGAAAGTAAAATTGTCTGGAAATTAAATATTTCTAACTATAAATAGTTTCTTGTATAATTAATATCAAATCATTTGCTACAGAATGCTAGGAATGCTTTAAACTATGATAGCTTCACGAAAATAAAGCGTAAATTTCAATTATGATATCCGATATCGATTGCAATATCTACGTTATGTTATCTCTTCTATCAGAAATTCGACAACTTGGAATAAACCGTATATATTCGCCTCTTGCAAAATCCTGCTTTTTATCTATTTTCACTAGAAAATCCAATAAAAATATTTTTCTCATTTCTCAAAGCGGTATAAAATCTCATACGATAATCTGATTTAAAATTTTACGCGAGTTATCGCGTGTAACTTGTTCAATTACTTTCATTTTAATTAAGAAGATTGTTTTACGATTTGTATTCTCTGCGTAAGATCGCGGATAACTTTTCTAAAGCGAACTAAATCTTTTATTGACTTTTAAATTGGTTCCCAGAATATCCCCGTTATCCAAATATTGATATCGTTTTCGCTCGATCGCGTTTCGATCCACGCGAATCCCGTTCGCACAAAAATTTTGTTATTTTTTGTGCGATGTGTATCCATAATTTGGCGAGACGAAGGCAGTAATTTGCTGGAAAAACCATTGTACGTCAGAGAAGCGATCTAAAAATAATGCAAACGCATTTTCCATCTACGTGTTTCTCCGTGGAACTTTTACGCCAGAGAAAATGACCGCTCCATAGGGAAAAACTGTACAATCAGCCGTCTTATTATTTATATGATGAGAACAATCTCACACATTCTAACTTTGGTATTTAGAGTGGTATTTAAGAATTTTTGTTTTTACCATAAAAAGAAAAGATCTCGCAGTGAAATAAAATACGTGAATGGATAAGACAAAGTGACGAAAAATATATTATCTTTTCAGTTCTCTGCGCGGCGATGAACGATACGTGACCAAAATCAAATTATCTTGTTTCCCTAGATATAAGTGATCCCTCGTAAACTCGCGGGAGAAACTGCTGAATGCGCTAAATGTGTTTAAAAAAAAGAAAAAAGAAAAAGGAAAAGGAAGGAGAGAAAAAAGAAAGCGATAGAGATGGCATGTTGCAGGCAAGAATCCGCGTCAGATTATGAGCCTGTTTTTTTCTGGGAAAAGCTAAATTCTCGAAGAGACAGATGAGGTCCCCTCGGACGCGCAAATTTAAACAAAGAAATGAATTGTGGCTCCAGTGTGGCTATATATAAATGAAATGAGCCGGAAAAAAGTCGGGCGGCCAGGAACGTCGGATGGCTGTGAATTTTCATTTCTATTACAGATTTTAACACCGATGTTTCCGTTTTTGTCGCGCTTCCGTTTTCTCTGCGCGTCGATAATGCAATAAATCGATTATGAAATCAAGATCACGCCATGCGCTAACAAAATGTACCGCTATTTTCTTGACATGATAAATATCGCGATGCGAAATTTCATCTCGGTTCAAGACCCCGGTATTTGCATCGTATTATAAAATTGTGTCATTCGAACAATTCAAGTTATATGATTCTATGACGAATTTTTAAGAGTAATAAGGCTGCACGTTACAATCCGTGAGATTTGGATTTGCATATACGACGTGGATCCTCAAATGGAAGGGCGAAATTTCAAATAATTTTCGGTGAATTATATCGAATAACTCGGTTTATTAAATCGGGTCAAACGCGCATTAATAGAATCGAGCTATTATGTCCATCGACCGTTTTACGAGTTGACAGTTTATATGAAACCGGTGCTATACCAATAAGTATCGCACTCATATCCTAATTTCGATCCACAAGGCTTTTCTCGATATTTGTGCGAAATGCGTGAATTTACGAGTTAATTTACGATCTTACGAACATTCCAAGGTCTGTAACGCAGGAAGTCTAATGCGCTTTATAAGGCAACATTAAGTTCGTAAATTGAGAAGTAAGGAGTTTACATTCGCAAATTAGTAAAAAGATAAATTCATTGAACAATTTTTTTAAGATATGCTACTCGATGATGTCCTTGACGTCTTTTTCCTTGACGAGATGTCTTTTTTCGTGGAATAATCTTTGTCCTAAATTTTAAGATGTTTGATTTGAAAGAAGAGGTCGTAATTTTCTAAAAATTGGCTTACGCAGCGACGTAACAAATAGCGTCCGTAAATGGTCGGTGAAACTAGAAATTCTTTTTATCATTAACGGTATGTTTTTTTTATTATCGCTACTTCTTTTGCTTAAAGGCACGGAAAATCGTATTTCTTTAAATATATCCGACGTAATTGAAATAAGCGGGGGATTAAGATCTAAAAGAGATTAAGATATTAAAAATTCCTCGTGGTTCTCCTATGGAGAGGTCAGTATTTCAACGCTGGAAAAATCATGGAATCCTTTTATTTAAAGGGCTATTCGACCGTTTCTTCACAGAAAATGAGAAGTACGTGATATTTTATGCATACGATTTGAAACAGATCTGAAAATTTTGGATATCGGATTTTAAAAGCAGGATTATTAAGAGCGAAAATGATGCCGACACTGTGAAATTGAACTTTACACGTATCGTCAAAGCGCATGAATATCATTCGGACATTAAAACTACATCGGGAAGATGTATAAAACTATGTTTAACAAAAGTAGACGAATTAATCTTTTTAACGCGTTAATTTCGCGAAAGATAATTTTTTGGCTGCGTTGTTTCATAGAAAGAGATGCAAAGCTGTCCAGGGAACGGATGATTCCAGGGCTTCGAGGAATTTTCGGTAGTTTTGTTTTACGAACGTGCAATTTCAAAACCTCGTGAAAGGCGGCGCAACGCTTGAAAAATCTGCCGGTTATAAACATACCCTGGCGAGAAATTCCCTCCGCTCGCGTATCAGCGAGCGTAATAACGCAAGAGGCAAGCTATCGGGTTGTTTCAACGCTAGCGCACCGGAAAACCTCGCGAGAATTGTTCTTTCATTCCAACTTGTATAAAGGAAAAAGAGAAGAAACAGAGAGAGGAAGAGAAACAGAGAGAGAGAGAGAGAGAGGACTAAGGGAGCTTGAAAGAATAATTTGATGAAGATTACAGTTACGATTATACTCATCTAGATAAATGGAGCTTCCGAGTCAATCGGATACAGAGGCCAAAGTAATTCCCCGAGTCAATACTCCGAGTCGAATTTGCGCACTCGCGCGGGCTACGATGGCTGGAGGCTCCTAAATCTCTTCAGTGAATACGTTACGTGAATACATTGCAGACCAGATAGCACCTACATACTCTTTCGCACTCATGCCATTCATCCAACTGTTTGCCATGAATGGTCACGGCGACGTTCACGGATTGATCTCCGCGTTAGTAACAGCCGAGTGCAATTTCCGTGAAATAAGTCAACGATCCGCGAGAAATTTCAGCGCGATTAATACTCGATTCGCGTCGATCCCGATCTCGGAGCTTTTCTCTCCGATCTCGAACTTTGCCGATTGCAGACACTCGAATAAATGCCTTCATCTGCGTCTCCCGTTGTCGCATTCCTGAGGAAGCGACGATCGCAATCATCGTACCGACTTTTCGAATTAATTTGGAGTTCGTTGATTTAATCGCAAATAAAGGATCACGAATGTGAGATAGTTGAGAACTCTCGGTGCAATCGCGGTATCATCAAAGCGCTCTTACTGCACAAGATGAGGATGTACTTAGTGGTAGCACCAAGAGTGGCGTTTAGCAGGCCGAACGCGTCTCTTCCTTCTCACCCCTTATGCTCCCTGCTTCTCTTATCGTGAGGCATTTGGTGATGTCGCATCGGTGGCTGCATGTACGTGAGTCCGCCGCGAGCATGTAGCACAGACAGAGATAAGTAGAACGATGTCTACTGCTGATTAAACGAAGACCAAGACCACTCGTTGTACACCGGCGGACAAAATGTGCTTTCTTGCTTGATTAAACGCGGCCCGAAAACACAAATGCGTGTCGGTATTTCGCCGAGTTGATTATTCATCGTCCCGTCAGACGAAATTCCGACCGTTAATTCAGCATCCCGGTTCGTTCTCACGATATGATACCTATGCGGATGAATAATTGCAAATGTAGGATAAAACAAAGAGAGATATAAAATAGGAAATGTATAATAAACAGAAAAGCATGAATACGTGATACGCAACGCGAGAATACGTGCGATAAATAAAAACTAAATACTAAATTATTTACTTCCGCGATACTTCTTTTCCTAAAATTATACAGTCAGCTATGTCTTAACTTGGAACAATCGGGAACAAACAACATTTGCTGGATAATTATATCGATATGACGTCCCATATTCTCCCAAATGATACACAAAATATTCGGCAAAATATTTCAATATGAACGCGTGAAAGCGATGGATCCCAAAAAAAGATTAAACAAGCGCGGATTTTGCAAGCACGGATTCCATGCGCATCGCTCGCGTTTAATCCGAATCATCCTTCACGCCGCGGAGATAAAGAAACATTATCCTCATAATTCACGCGTCTTTTTGTCGCTGGAAATTTCGCTGGCCGTTACGGCAGTGCAAACGGATTGTCGCTATAACATTATGACGTTTACGAGCACGCATTCTATATCGCGAGTGTTCACTATTCCGGAAACGTCCGGTGGTGAGAACGTGTAGCGTAGGGATGGTTCCAAGTTCTAGCTAGGCTATAAATGGAATTACAAATATAAATATAGGATATGTAACGAGTAATAATTGTTTTCTAGTCGGATGAATGAATCTACCTACGCTTCTTGATCCGATCTTTTCGCCTGATAGGAAACAGCGCATGCAGAACACTGTGTGCCGAACGATCATGAATGATAACGAAATGCATGATCCTCAATTTTTTATTCTCGCCGCCGATGTTTGCGAACGCTTGCTCTCTGCAACCGCGAGATGTTTGAATACTGTTGGAACCGCGCTCTATGCAAATGGATTATTATAATGATCGCCCACTCGCGCTTCAGCATTTTTCTGATTAATGAACAACGTTTGCAACTCTGCTGCTTGTCGCGCACTGTCACGTTCGGGGATTTATTCGGACACCTCTGGAATTTAATTATTCGCCCGTGTAGAATTCTTTTGGAACGACGAATAACGATCGTATCAATTATCAGAGGTATTGATAATATCTCAATGACACGTATTAATCTCAAGCATCTTTTTAGAAAAGTGACATGCATGTAACAAGAAGAATATATGAATATCATGTAGACTTATATACTAATTTTTTGTCATAAATGATAATAATATATATAAATAAAAATATGTTTTATCATTTATATAAATAGTGATCACGTAATATTAAAATGGCTAGAGAGATCTACGCTTATTACATCGACTGTGAAATATTTTTATCTTATAATTATTTTGCAGCATATGGAAATATAAATTTTAATATAATTCTGTGCTTAATACATAACTTTTATACATTAGAATTTCTAAAAATTTTTAACCGTCATTTCGATATTCCAAATCTGCGCACGTCATTGTGAGGAAAAACAAAATGAAATTTAATTATCAGTTAATATCTATCGGAAGTATTATCAAGTATTATCGGAAGTTTACCGAAAATTCGCTAAATTTCACGGTGAAAACTCTTGAAAATCCACGTCTCTCCTTTCAACGTGAGGAATTAGCGAAGTCACGATTTACAGATCCTAACTTCAATTAAGTTTCAAAGCGCAAAGCGATGAATCTTTTGGGGCGCGATCACGTGCATGTCGTCGAGAACTTAAATTAATTCGTTGATTTGCCGATGGAAATCTCAGAAGATCCTAACTGTGACGGGAATATGAGAAGCGATTCGCGCCGACTCGATTTCACCATTGTGTCCGCAACATCCGAGGAAAGGAACTCTTCGTCGGCGTCGCGAGAAAAATAATATCCGCATCGCAAGGAAAACACGAGAATTTAAAGAGATCCATAGGGAAGCAGCGATAAACAGCGAGGTCGCGAAGCAAGAAATACGATAGTAGCTTACGTAGATTTTCCAGCTAAACGAAGAAGCTAAGCGCTTAAGATTAAAATTCTAGCAAAGGGACTCTATTATATACATCTCGAGAGATATTTTATGGTGTAGTCAGGAATATACCATGAATAAATTATGAGCGCTATTCTTCCGAAATTATTCTTACATTAATGAGAAGAGTTGCGAACGAATGCGCATACACGCCGATGACATTGAAAAATGTCATGCTCGCGAGCGCTCGTCTTGCACAAATAAAGTAACTTGATTAACGAAAAATCATACATATGAACTGCAAGAATTATTCGCACACGTATTCGTTTACCGATATCTTAATTCAGAGTGTCTCCGTTAAATGCATCGAGGCACTCAGCTTTCCATAAACATTTTAAAATATTATGTCAAAGAAAAAATTCCGCCTCCGATAATGCGAGACATTCAACATGCATCCTCGAGTTTTCAAATTTGATGAATGCTACAGACAGGCAGTCAAATGCGTTTCTCATACATCGTCTACAAATCATTTATCTATAGTGCTGATGAAATAAAATGAAAGTTCGTATATGTAGAAAGAGAAAACCACGAAAATTAGCAAAGTAAATATACTTGTCTTCTTTCGCGTTGATTCTCTTTCGTCATAAAATAACCCATTGAGTAATCCCGATTTCGCACGATGAGAACAGATTCCTGAGATAACCTCTGAATCTAACCTCTGAATCTCTTAAGGGCTACCCATGTGGATGATTTATCTCTTTTTAGAATTCTTGAAATATACGGCCGTTCTTCAATCGATATAACTAGCAAATATCGAGAAAAATGCTGCGTTATCTGTAGTAACAATCTAATAACTCTTGACCTTGGTCTAATTAAACAAAAATCCGATTTTTTTTAAATGTTCGATATTGAAAGAGAAAAAAAGAAAAAATAGATAATAAAGTCTAGTTAATTTAGTTAATTCAGATTCATAACACTGAAACTTTCTTCCGCTTAGTTTATCGAGAAACAACCAGAAGAGATTTGGCAAATGTTAAAACGTAAGGCAATTATATAAAAAGTTGTTGCAAAGAAAAAATCTTGGGAAAAAAGCAGCCGCTTGTTCTATCAAAAATATTTTCTTTCCTTTCCTGATGTTATAATAACAGGAAATAAAATTCTGAAAGTAAAATGATATGCGAAAATATTAAAACACGGAGACTTGTTGACCTAATGCGAACTCAGAAAGATGCCATTGCTCTTACTGATGATTTATCGATCTTCGTCGATCACACGAGGATTCATCAGGTTCATCTCATTTCTCATAGAATTTTTGTAACAGATACGATACGAAAACAGAAAGCCAAGTGTGATTCAAATAATCTTTTAATATTATAAAGCGAACTTGGCGATATTTTGTTCCTTTTTTATTTTTAATCAATTTTGTGATGAATCAATGTGCATAGCCTTGAATGACTTATACAGATCAACTACTCCAAGGTGATTTTATTGGTTAGAAGATTGGATTAGATTGTCATGTAAAACTCTTCAATTGTCGAGCTATCAAATTCGCCATTCTGATTCGCTACGACGCAACGTCACGAAATAAACGACGCTCGTTTCGTTCGGTTGATATCACATGGTCTGTGTTAGAGCTGTGTTTGTATGGCTTGTATGGTCTTGTGTTATAATCCCATTATTTCTCAAGAAGTGAAGATAGCTATCCAGCTCTTATTTAAGAGCCCGTGGCTCTTATTTAAAAGAAGCGGAACGAGGAAAAACGAGGGAAAAGCGAGAAAAAATCGATGTTCAGGAGATGCGATCGTACGGAATAATCCGTGTTCGATATCGTTTTATCAAATCCTTCGATTCCACGCGTGATATGATAATAAGCTCCGCTTAGCTCTATTAATATACAAGGAGAAAGAGTATCCTTGCTTTCGATGATCAAGATAAGCGTTTATCATGCGCGCACACATGCACGGAATTTCACAGAGGCATCTCTGTACTTTCCCTGTCGCGACTTAATGCGATACATGTTACTTTACTTATATCTATACACGCGCATGTATTTCTTTCGGTTGAGGGAAAAAAAAGAAACGTACAAATACGATTTGCACAACGAATACAGAGAATCGAATCTCGCGCTCGCAAATTGCTATGAAAATCGAGATACATATTCGATATTACGCTCGATGCGTGATATATCTTACGATTTATCAAGAAATAACTTTGCTTCCCAGAAACTAGAAATACTTGATTTTCCGCTCTATAAACACGGCGATCCCGTCTATTTGAAAAGATTTTCGCACACAAAATGTCTTACGGTGTACCAGCAATGTAATGGAAAAGCCAATGGAACAAAAATCTTAATCCGTTCATCCATTAATTTCACGGCGGACTATCGCACGCACGAGCGGGATAAATTGGGCCATTAGGTTTCAATTTAATTTTCTATCTCTATATTTAATATCTTCCTTCTATCCAATTTTTATAGCTAGTCCTTCCCCTAACATATATATTCAATCGTCACTGCGTGATCACCGCATTAATCTGGGAAAAATCAATCTTTAGTTCAAGGGATTTCCCATTCTCTCGCTTTCATTTTTTTTTCTTTTTTTTCAGAGAATTTAAGAGCACCTTGAAGCAAATTGAAATGGAATAACAGATTGCCTGCTTTTGACAATTTATCGCTTTTATACACGGAATTCCATTCCAATTTAATTGCCTTTTTTATGATCTATCCGAATCAACGTCATCTTCTTTTGCTCGATTCCCTTCTTTACAGCTTCTGTTGTTAGATTAGCTCTTGGATTGAAATCAACTCTGGGATTGAAGGATGCCGTTCGAAACTTTTCACAGTAAGATATAATCGTGACATAATTATAACATAGAGAAGAATGGAAAGTGAACGTGCTAAGATAGGCTAAATTCAATTTAATTTGCCGAGATCCGGATCCAAATTCCCTGGAGCGAAAGGAAATAGCGTAATGCGAGTTTCGCGAGTTTCGGTTCGCGCGAGTTTTCCATCCGCATTTCTCAACATCGCCAAGGCTAAGCAGTCTCGCAAAATTCGCCAGATTGCTCGAATGGCGTTCGCCGGACAGTGTTCGGCGATATTAAAATTAGCCGAGGAGTTTCTATAGCTGGCTCGAAGAGCTCTCCATGTCAGTAGGGATAAGAACTCACGCAGAGAGGAGCTACTTGTATTTTTAGAGGGTTGGCAAGTAACGAAAACGACAGCTGGCCGTTTTACCGAGGCGACGATAGGCTGGCTTTCTTCGCTTAAACGTTTAATGGCTGCGAAAATGGATCCATTGAGCCTTCTCGCGTCTTCTTGCGCAATTGTCCATCTCGAAATGAATATCACCAATTTGTTTATGATTTCACTGGTAGATTCGTAATTGTAATCAATAAATCACATACGAAAAGCTAGATTTAACAACTCAAGCTATCGCGTATTAAATCGTTCGATCTTGATGTATTTTGCTTAGCAAAGAAATTTGCGAGAGAATAATAATCAGAAGTATTTAGGAATACAATAAGCGAGATTAGAATTGCGCTCAAGAATCGAATTTCTTACGCATTCGTTTTTTTGAAGCTATATTAAAATCGGAATAAAAATCAGGACATATAGACATTCAGATATGAAGCTTAAGTTACGATATTTAAATATTTCCGGGCATTTTACACAAATACAATAATTTTAGATCGTCCGATCATGCTAATAGCAAAATACTTTCAATAGTTGGCATCAATATTATAGTTCGATAGTTCGAACATCGATCTCAACAATGTGCACATTCGATGCAAGATACTCCCGTAGCACGATAGGAATTTTCTATTGTTAGAATGAAAATAATATAACTGAAGAAATTCCGTGTTCTTTTTGCGTATGACACACTTTTCAATCGATATTTATCGATATGTGTAATGAATTTTATTATCAGCATCATTCTTTCTCGCATGAATTATCTCGTACGAGAATTATGATGCATAGCTTCGTGAAACTTGAAAATCTGATAGAACGAAAATAGCATTTATCTAAAATACAATTTCTGTAAATATTCCATAAACGGTGATGTAATTGTAAGATAGAGAAAGAAGATAAATCATTTGGATTTGTAATTATATTAAAAATTTTAAAACATACATTATCTAAACAAGCATAGCAAAAAATATTTATTCGTGTTAAAACATTTACGTATGCACTTATGAATTTTTAACTCGTATACGATACGTCTCGCGTATGTAAAAATTGCATACAATTACATATGACTATACTAGCGCAAATTATTACATTGGTGTTTTGATTATGCGAATGTTAGATTCAAAATTTCATAGCAAGTTAAATTAGAAACTCTGGAAATGGATTTTATCGAACTTCCCGGTTACGTAATGGCATGCATAAAGTTTCTAATGGATTCGTTTAATTGAACATGAATAGAGCATAATCAGGATTTATCGACAAAACTCGGTTTTCCATTGGAAGAACATCTCAATCTTTGGCTTCATTCGCGATTGCTCCATGCAGTGCGTAAAGTGTGACTATTATAAAAGCCTCTATGATGTTTAAAATGCACGATCACGAATTTCTTCGCGCGTTTCGCGCAGGTTTACGTTGACACATTCGTTCGCGCGCGAAAACATTTAACGGTTATTAAAGCAAACACCAGACGCCCGTCGAGACGCTTTAACGAGATATCTGACGGCTGAAAATTTAGATTTTCTCCATTGAAATAGCATATAGCAAAATAACATTTCTTTCTGATATTTCTCGTGCGAAATGTAGTTGAATTATTAGAAGCTTTAACAGTAAATTTTATACAAAAAAAATAATTCGGAATTATATAATAATAAGTAATATGTAAGAAAAATTGGAGAAAAATTGTGATAAATAAGCAAAGAGCATACCAACATTTTATATTTAACGCTACATTAAGCAGATAACGAGATAATCATGTTTAAATAATTTTACGATAATTCATATTAAAATGATGATAATTTCAGGCACATGTCGATATTATTTGAAGAATTTTACTTAAACTAATGTGTAATTTTTAAAATTACTAACCACAAGCAACATTTTACAATTTTTAACTGTCTAGTTACAAACTAATTCAAGGCGAAGATGATCTTTAAATAAATGAAAATTTCTTTGGAAATATACCTGAAAAATTACACTTAAAAGTAATGCGTGTTCCCTTTTGAAAGATAGTCATCTACTCGTTACCAAAATAAGTCATACGTAAGAATGACGAGAAGCGATGAGCATAGAATTCCGCCACTACGTCGTACCGAAAATAATTCTGCTGTTTATGTGACCGCGATCGTAATGTCTGGTTGCAGTTATAACAAATGACGATGTGATCTCGACATCGCCAACTTGGTAATGCGGAAAATGCATTTCATCGAGAAAGCTTATTCCATCGAAGTAGACGTTACGTAACAGAAAATGATAAGAGAACAGAAAACGAACATGTTTTCTTTAACGCATCACATATGTTTATGATTAAGATCTTTTATACAAAAATATTCAAAAAAGACATTCAATTCTTTGTTTTCAAGAGCTTCAAGAAATCGAAGAAATGAAATTCAAATTCTTGTGTTTAGTATTGATTAATGTGAATGGAAAATAATTACAAATAGATGCGAAAATAGGATTTAAGGTAATTGTTATTTCTCATAGGACAGTTACGTGGAAAATAAATAAAGCTGTGACGACAAAAGAAGGGAATTTAAATTTTTATCGATTGTAATTTAACGGATTCTGCCTGACTTGATTGCTTCTCAAGCGATTGATTGAAGATAAACGACACAAATGGACAATGTACACTGGTATGGGCGTATTTTAAGCCTCTTTTTCCTTCCCCTCCATCATTTACATATTATTTTTAACCATGAGGAGCGCGAAATATCGTTTACTAAAATAGAGTCTTCTGTATTAATCAAACGAAAGCTCCTCGATTACTCGACAAGCTTCGAGATTAAATAAAAAATGATTGTCCAGAAAACATTGCATGTTTTCTCCCCCTCCTCCCCCTCTCTTTCTCACATTCTAAGAGAATTTTATTCAGTTTTCCGGACTTACTTAAGTGAAATAATATTTTTACTGTTTGTACAATTCCTGCTCGAAACTATCGCCCTTTATTTCTGTTTCTGTTCGAATTAACGGAACGAAATAAAGAAATACGATCTTATTTTAGAGATGATCGTCGCAATCGTCCCGATGGCGAGATTGATGTCGCTTCGGTGTGCAGGTTCGAAACGAACGAAATCACGTACTTATGCAAATACGCAAAGTGGAATGAGATTTCGGACAGAGTACCGTGCTTTCTTCCGCAAATGTCCGCGCCGGAGACGACGTTGATACGTAGCAGCTGCTACGTTCGCGCTTCGGCGAACGTTATTACTTACAACTGACACTAATGCCGTTTCATTTCCTGGCTGCTCTATTTCGCGGGGGCAACGAAACTAAGCGTAACACCGGCGCGACCCACTTGATAAATAAAAGTTTCAAGCGACAAATATGCGCATTAATCTGCAATGAGAGCCCCTGACTTGGATTTTGTCGTTTGACATTTTATTCGCGAATACGATAGCCGTGATCAAGTCACATGATTATATATTGGGCATGATGAGCCTCTTGATTTGATCTCATTAAATCCGTCAGCCGATCATTTACAGGGAGAAATCTTCGGTACAGAGTCTTTGCAATTTTGAGACAAAGGTGTTTAATTTCAAAAGCGTGGAAGAGAAGGGAATTTCATCAAAATTGGAGCATCTCTTCTTTCTTCCTCGAAGTATATATAATTATTATTAAGCTACACAGCAATATATTAATGGTAATGATATAAAAATATGAAAGAATTAATATCTCGTGATATACCGATGTAATAAATAAAGTAAGACTATTGTCTCTAATGTTTTCCAAGATATATTTTCTCTTCCGAAAAGTTGCGATCGAAAATTTTTGGGAATGCGGAAATTGATTTAATTGGCGTTTAACAACGTGAAAAGGCGCAAGGAATATACGACGGCAATATAATAAAGCCGCGGATTAATTTACGGCGATTTCAAAACCAAGTCGCTCCCAGAATCGCAGATTTCACGTGAATGCGTTTTGCGCATGCATCTCGTAAATCAGTCTCAAAGCGCATTCGAGATGCATTGCCGCGCATTTCCTCGCGATTTCATGCGCACCTGCGAGTTGCCCGAAGGAAATTAATTTAAAAGCGGTTACTTTATGTATTTTTGAGAAACAAACATTCTTCAAATTGATAATATTAGAAAGAAATTAATTGACGAGATTTTTCATTATATATTATTCTAATATAAAGCGAGCATACACCTACAAATGATGTACGCATTAACATTTAAAACGCATTTGACGAAATGCATGGAGATGCATCGATGAAACTGGCGTAGAACGCGATTTACGAAAAGATATCTGATCCGAAGATTTTCCTCGAGAAATGTCACGTGACCTCACAATATGCACAGATGTAAACAATCGTGGCTCCAATATCATCAGCAAGCGTGATTTAAAACCCCGAAATGAAAGTGGCTCCAAAAATGGCGCCATGCGCCTTTCTGAAAATGCACCGCATCCGTTTGCGAGAGGAAACAAGAATAAAAAATTCAATGGCGACCCGAATATGCAATCGGAGGAATTTAGTCAATAGACCTTAAGCGGGAAGCATTCGCTCGAACGTTCATTTTCTGACAACATATGATGAAGAGAAGGAAGGAGATGAAGAACATCAGCATATTTTGATACATGACGCGCATAGTATTAACCCAGAGACAAATTTTGGGGATCAACATAATCTCGAGCACCCAACATCATTGCTCCTCTCTTTTCATCTCTCTCTCTCTCTCTCTCTCTCTCTCTCTCTCTCTCTCTCTCTCTCTCTCTCTCTCTCTCTCTCTCTCTCTCTCTCTCTGCATATGTTAAAAGTATCTGATACGAATCAGTAGTGTATGTGTATAAATAATACGACATTGTATCCGTCGCGTGCGCAAGTGAAAAATATTATGTTGACGATACAATAATATTATCGCTGCTGAAAATGCTTTCGAGAGCTTCAAACGTTTAGATCCTTCAATGAGATGCTGCGGTCGCCTTTGGTTTCTATAAGCGGAATCATCCACCCGGTTTTGATTACTACTTAACTCATGGACTACTTTCTTTTTCTTTTTTTTATCTTTTCTTTGAGGGGAGGAAGGGAAGTATTTCATTTATTTTTCTCTAATCTATCGCTACACCATCATCTGACTTCCCTTCCTCAAACTTTTTTTGATTGGTATCTCCAAACATCGTTATTAAATTAATTAAAAGATCTAAGGAATAACGCGTTCAATCATCAGTCTGCAGAAAAATTGCTACTTAGTTCACGCATTAGCAATGTGTATCACAAAGCATAAATGTATATCGATTACACGTGTAACGAGTATCGCGTGGTGCAATCAGCCGATTACGAGTCTGTATAGTCTGGCGTGCGCGATGTTTCGTGTGCGGGGGTGTGTGAGCTTCCGTTCGGACGCGCCTGAATATCACACGTTGCGTAACATTATCATCGGTAAAGTGGCCTGACAAAGCCTTGTCCGTCGACCCGCCGACAGCAAAATTCAACAGTCATCCGAAAAACGTTGGTTCGCAAAACCTTCCCCGTGTTTCTACAATGGAAGTTTCATTGGAGCCGGGGGAGGGAGGGCGGAGTAGACTGTTTAAGAGTAAATTAAGCGGTCGGGAGAGACGAATTCGATAAGAACGGATCGGGGCCGAAATTGGTTTTCACTTTTCAAGAGTAACACGCGAACAGCACCTACAAGCGGCAACTTACGATTGTCGATCTACCCGAACCTCTTCCCGCCCTTCCCTTTCCTTCCCGTTCTCTGCAAGGTTTCCGAGGAAGTGACGTCAAGTCCGAGGGTCGTATATCCGTGGGATTGATCATCATTTACGCCCTTTACGCCATCGAAGGATATTTATGGCAGCTCGCGTGATATCGCGCGCCGTATCGATCGATAGCGCACATCAGATTTCTTCGGTGCTTCCTCCGGAAGAAACGCGCACGTTACGACTTCCGCGCAAATAGAATCGCTCATCCCCGGATCTAGCTTATAATTTCGATATAAGAGAAATAAAAAAAAAAAAAAAATCCGGGAAGATCTCTCGCCAAGATCACTCGGGAAGCTCGCTCGCTCTCTTTCTGTCTTTCTCTCTCTTACGCCGGCATGCTCGCGGGGCACGTCGCAAATTGAAACGCGATCGAGCGTGATTCAGAAACACGAAAAACCGTGAGCACGTGTAACCGCGTATGCCACACGTCGTGACAAATCGGCGATGCGGAAATCGAATGGCACCGCGGGCGGCCATCGCCGATGTATATCCGCTTCAAACGTGAATGGTCGTCGAAGCGATCGGCCATGCGATGACACAATCGATTCACCCTCGCACTGCATACGTTCGACCCTGCGATTGCACGCGCACGGATCGCATCTCCGTCGACTGCGATCATCGTGATTCTCATTCTCGAGATTTCTCGTGAAACGATATAACGATTTAATGCAGCCATGAACGGCCGAGAAAAGTGCCTTGAATTACGTCATTGATACACGCGGATCGCGCCGATCTGCAAGGAAAGTAATATTTTCTGTTTACGTGATGCTTATGCGACTCGTCCGATTCAGTTTTAGCGACTTGTTTGCCTTTTGTTTCTGTTCTGAACCCATCGTGGGCGAGATAGGAGTATTTGTATAATATTTGTAATGTAATATTACGCACAACGTAATATTTGTCGTAGCTTCAAAAATAATCACACGTTTCCTATTTATATGACGGTTAATGTATAACATGTAACTTGACTTTCGAATGATTTTTTCTCTCCGATTTTATTTGCAATCTGCTGTAATCCGAATGTTTGCACGATGCAAATATTCGTCGTAATTTGAATGTTCTGCAAAAACCGAGAATAATTTCGAGATAGATGGGTAGATCATAATATTATCTTTCGCATCAACACAGCTAGTCGCTTGTAAATAAATCCTTCATAATACTTACATGTTTCTCTTTTGCTCTGCCTCTCTCTCTTCCTTTCTCTCTTTCTTTTTCTCGCTCTCTTCCTCTTTCTTCACCTCTCCGTTACATCACCACTAGGCAGAAAGGCCGCTATCTGAAGTAAATAAGTTAAACTTTGTCGCAGTGATATAAAAATTCGAATATTTTTTGAATAGAAACGATCACACGGAAACCTCGCATTTAAAATGATAAAAAGGACGTTACGTGTAATGAAAATGACGCACGCAGTCTATGCTTTTATGCGTCCGCGTTTTCGATAAAATACGAGAAATGAATTGCGAGAGCTACATTTTTAAGTTGAATCTCCATGATGCTGAGAAATTCGCGCAAATGCTTTTGAATTATCGCGATTGTCAAAAGCGACTTGAAAAATCTTGCGAACGAGGAGACAAATAGGCCAACTAATAAGACAAATCAGTTATTATTTTCTCAGGATTGCTCCGTGCGAAAAATGATATTTCTTCGGTTTTAAATGAATAGATCCGACAATTTACGATAAGCGCGATGACTTACGCCCAAGATTTCCAATACGTACTGAGCGATTTAACGAACTTCCGTCGCTTCTCTCYCTCTCTCTCTCTCTCTCTCTCTCTCTCTCTCTCTCTCTCTCTCTCTCTCTCTCTCTCTCTCTCTCTCTCCTTCTCTCGCTTTCTATCTATCTAACGTGCGCTATTTACACAACTAAATACAATTATGTCTGTTTGTTTGCAATTGGTGCCCTCGAAAGCGTAAGTATAAACATTGTAGCGAATGATTAATAATCATGTAACGACAACACAATCTCTCGCCGTTGCCTGTTGTTACGCTCGATGAGCCGGTGCACTATTCGCTCTTGTTGAAGCTCCAACAAGCTTGTTGAAGCTGCTTGTTGCAGCAACAGTGGAAAGCGGTCTGGATGAACGATGTCGAGGCTGAATAAAATGACTCTCGGTCGATTTTCGAAGCAAAACAAAATGAAATAGTTGAAATAGCGCACAGCGCACAAATGTTCATCCGTTATTTCGTGAATCTCACTACGGGAATGCGCGATGTGTCGGAAAAGTCGCGTAACTTAATGCAATTTCTTTGTGTAAAATGCGCGGGAACATATGAAACCTACGTGTTTTTCGTAATTATGTCGTTTCTCTAGAAAAGAACGCCAACGCGTTTAACAGCGCGGCAGAAAAATAAACGCCAGCGAAGGCGTTTAACGCGTGCTGCTTTCTCATCTTGATCTAAAGATCCTGTTATCTGAAAGAACGAAGAAAGCATCCCGAAATTCGAGCCTGCCGGTTTTGCGATTTCTCCTTTAACATCCCGCGATATCAAATTATTTTTTACTATTATCATATTATTGCTGAACGCAGGCTCAAATTGCCATTTCAGCCTGCGCCATGAACACATCCTGTTTTTTATTCATTCATGTAATAAACGCCTTTTTATTCACGAGGAGGCTGTGCAGTAAACGTTACTCCTGCTTCTTCCAGCTTACGGATCGCCGCCATTGAAGCCGCTGCAACAGAGGACTCGAATGGCAAAGAGGCTCGCGGTTCGTCGTAAAACAGCGATACACTGCAAAAGCATTTACACAGAAGTCTCTAGAAGACAATAAAGCCGATCCGATTCTATCCATGGAACGCGATCGAACATAATGTACAGAACGAGATAAATCAGCCGCGTCGTTATGATCTCCCCTGGAGATCTTCCGGCTTCACAGAGTAGCACGGGTTTCAGACGCCGAATCGATATCTGATAACAAAGGTGAAAGATACGTTCTCTTCTTTTTTCCAAGGAGAAAGATTTCTCCCGTGCGAGGAAAATGCGATCCTATCAATTTCGGAACTTAAGCGCAGATCTCCGCGAAGCGTATGCATTTCCTTCTGATATTTCCGCGAAATCATTCTGAAAAGAATCTGAGGAGAACGTATTTATTACGATGTACGTAAAACTCGAGCATGGAAAAGAAAAGAAATAAATTTGTGAGTCGAATCTGTCCGCGAGACGAATTGTTGGCCATCGCCTGGCTTTAACTCGCGTTTCTATCTCTAGTAAATGAGGAATTTTACGAGTTTCCAACGAATACTATTTAATCATTCAGACGGTATGTTCTTTATCATACTTTGCTTTGCGGAATTTCCTTCCTCGTGACTTCCATCTTCAAAAAGAAAAAAAAGAAAAAAGGAAGATGAAAAAGAAAGCTAATTTCGGAACGTACGTTGAATTCGCTGATTCCAATATGAGTTTTAAACAAGTTCTCGAACTTGCCGAATTAAATTCCAACAAAAGATTCTGAGAATGAATCTCAAATGATGTTTATTCAGCTTCTTCATTTACAGATCACAGCCGGAAGCGTGCCAAAGACACGCCGCGATCGTCGAGTATTAACGATCATGTTAACGAAAGTGAACATCGAATTAACAAAAAATCGACGAAATGTTCAGATCTCCTGCCGGCATATACAATGAATAACAAATCAATTAGTACATTTGCGTTGATGACTCGTTTCCAAATTTCAAGAACAGGAAGAATCGAGCAGAATTGAAGTCGATCGGAAAAAAGGAATAAATAAAGATTGACTCGGAGAGACGAAGATGGTAACGTGAGTAAATAGCGGAACATCGAAAACAGCGCAATCTGGGCCGACGAAGCAGAGAATTGCGAAACTAAACGATGGAAGTGAGCTCAACTACTACGACAACGGTCGCCTTCGATTCGTATGACACTACTGACAAGTTTACCCAAAACTTCAGCATTGCCAATGACAGCAACCGCGTGCTACTCGAGTGCAATCAAGAGATCAACACCAACAGCCTGTCCGATTTCATCGTCTATGGCATATTCGTCAATCTAATCAGTCTCTTCGGGATCATAGGCAATGCGATTTCAATGATCATCCTGTCGCGGCCGCAGATGAAGTCATCCATCAATTATCTGCTGATCGGACTGGCCAGGTGCGATACAGTGCTGCTCCTCGTCTCGGTAAATCTCCCTTTTCATTTTTATATAGTTTTCGCATCTCTTTTGCACGAATGGACATTGTGACGTTTCAGTCTCAAAAGACGGTGCTCAAAGGTGCGAGAAACGTGCGGTTGGAAAAATCAGAAACGAATAAAATGTAAAAATTCGAATGATGCATGGAAAATAATAATTGGAAATAACGATTGACCTTATAATGCGACGCGTTTTATTTGCCATTACTTTTGCAGAACTACATAAAAGAAACGCCTTTTGAAAATTGACGTTTATGCAATGTCATTAACTTTGAAAATGTTTTTATGAATTGGCTGTTACTAAAGCCTGGTTTTACACGACGGAGTTATTATGCAACACTATGTAAAGTGAAACGAGATTTTGCTCGTTTTGCATAAAGAAAAGCGATCAAAATTAATATTTATTTCAACGGGTCATGTCTCTTGCTATAAGTTATCTTGAAGAGGCGATATGCTAAAATGAATGTTTGCTTTAAGGGAATTCTTTATTTTCCTCTTTCGTTTTCAACGTGTGATTATTTATGTCCGCGCATCCGTGACAAACGTAAATGCTTTATGTTTGTTTTTAATTATTTATCCGCAGAAAACCTTGTTCCTTTTTATTAAAGGGATAACAATTTTTTATTATAAAACACTTACTGGGTTTACGATCAATACGCAATAAACATTACATGCGCACGCATGACTTATCGGTCCCAATTAATTGGTCCATTTATAATAACCATACAAATTGTTACAACCATGCATGTTACAACTATACTACTGTATGTGATACATAGAAAATTGAATATAGATCTCCTCGTGAAAGCTTGTCTGGATGGTCCACAAATAACTGCAAATAACTGCATTCGGCGAATCACGACGCGCCGATCGGGAAATCAATGTTTAATTGGCACGTGCGATCAGAAACGCACGTTTCTCAATAACATCATGTAATTGCTGATGACCTAATATTTACCGTTATTATATTCGGCAATTATCCATCAATCGTATCAGATAAAATTTTGCCGATCTTTCGCATCGTTTTTTCCGTCGAATCGAGATATTTCAAAGTCTCTCATCGTGCCGCCTTGTTTTTTTACCATTACCTGCGTTTTTATTAAAATACTCTCGAAAAAACTAGGTACTCATATCGGCAGTGATACGAATCATTCGCGACACGGTAGATTTAATCTTGTCAGCCGGACATATTAGAAGCGTTGCGAATCTATCTCCATGTTTATTTTAATGTGTGCTGTAACATTAGCATAACTTTTTATAATTATAAATCATAAATAGAAATGCTTTTTGATCAAATCGCGGGCTTAACATCTTGCTGTTTTTTGAAAATAGATCTTGCTCGAAGCACGTTATTACGCTGTTGGCCTTTGCTCTTTTCGTTAACAAGTTAAACATGTAAAATCATAAATGCTTGTTCCAATTGTTCGTCCGACAATCAATAAATTCTTTATGTCATTCTCAGTTAAAATTTAATTTTCATGAAATGCATCCACCGTAAACTTTATCATCTTGTTGTGGTAACTAAATCTAAATTCTTCTTTTAATTTTATTTCCTTATTCCAGTACTTTTCGCGGCAGTAAATTTGCGACATAGCGTAGCTATTCATTAAAATAAATTCTCTTTAGTAGATCCTAATAACGCGCGGGACTCAGTTTTATGTCAGTTTTATATAATTTAAACTATATAATTTTCTATAAGTATAATTCAGATATAATTATCTCCTATTTCCATTTTCATGTTTTTCTGACACACATAATATACGTAATTTTATATGAATTTACATGAAAAATCAGAAATAACAAAAGGGAACCTAGTTATCAATATGAAAAAATTAGCTCTGTGAATTTAATAATATAGACTATTGAATATTAGACAAAAATAAAGAAGGAATGAGTTTTACGAAAGTATATTCGTTGTTTTAATTTACATAAATAGTATAAAAAAAATTAATAAATTATCAGCAACCAATCATGTCAGGATTCGTAAAATAGAAAAAAGTAAATAATTTTTAAAGATATTTTAAAGAAAAACCGCGGCAAGAGAGCTATTCATAATAAGTAGATAAAAGAGATAGAGATAAAAATAACGAATTATTATCTCAATAAGAAATTAGGATCTAATCCATAACTATTCACAAAATAAGTTCGCGGAGCAAGAATCGATGTTGCCGAAAAAATGTATTGTTCTCTGAAACATGAGATAACATGTGCATGACCGTGCATATGCCAAATTTATGTAAATAAGACTATATGTACACACATATAGTATGATGTAATATCTAATCCATGTACAGAACACCATATATATACATGGCATCCTGAGTTCGCAAAGCTAGAATTAATGAAATTGGCATAACTGGCATCAAGTAAGAGTTTCTTGTAACTGAGAGGCAGGAGCAATAAGCTAATATGCAATCCTCCCTCGCAAGACCGCATTACATAAACTACCCTGATTACTAATTAATCGCCCGGAACGAATTTCCTCGACTTTGTATTTCCCCGTTAATGAATTATGTATACGCTCATCGATCAAATAATAAAACTCTATGCGACCATAAATAATTATTTTTAGTTATAAATGACAGCTAAAGAAATTATCAATACCAATCATTAAACTAAATAGAAGATACTTCATCGTATCTATGTTTTAGAGGGGGATATATTAAGTTCCATTCAAGCTTTGGATTTAAGTAGAATATTGATATAATTATATGTTTTGAAGCTAATAACATAAGAGATTAAAAAAGTTATACTAATAATAGAAATTAATGAGCCAATTGATGATACTATATTTCATGATAAGAATGTATTTAGATAATCTGAATAACTGCGTACATCTCTTAGTTCTTAGGAAATGTTGAGGAAAAATAGAAATAATTCTTGCAAAAAGAAATGGGATAACATATCAGGATGAAAGTTCCTTCTGATCTCAACATGCCGAGATCAGAAAAGCGCTAATTCGTAATCATTTACGATTAAGAATGTTCGCGATATCTCGCAAATTAAGATGTGAATAATTTGATTAGTTAATATTAAATGGAGTAAGTTTTATTCTTTTCAAGCAACATTTTTCTATCTATATTGAAATTCGAATCACGAAAGAAGATGTCACCGAATTCGATAACTTACGTGAAAAACTTCCTTGTAAATTATAAATTATATGTTCGCAGATATTGATCTACGGATTGCCAGCGATCTACACGTATACGGGCTTATTGTTCCATTACAAATTCATCATTTATCCGAAGATCATCAGATACTTGTTTCCATTGTCCTGCATAGCGCAAATTGTGACGGTATATCTGACGTTAACGGTAACGTTAGAAAGATACATTGCGGTTTGCCATCCACTGAAAGCTAGATCCTTTTGCACTTATGGACGAGCGCAAGTAGCTGTGCTGGTTATAGTGATTTTCGCCTTTATTTACAATTTACCCAAGTGAGTAATCCATTTAATTTATTTTATCTTTTCTTACAATTATTAAGCGAACAAACTTTATAGAGGAGATATTAAAAAGTTACAAAATGATTGAATTTTTTCGATTCAGTTTTTAAGTTTTAGTATCTTCTTTAGTATTTTTTAATGATATACACGTAATATGATACGTATGTCATAAAAAAAAAGTATGTCGAGAATTTTGAATTTAATTCAGATTCTGGGAGATCGACGTGTATACTGAAAGACATTGGAAATACAACGTCACGGTATACTGCATTTTCCCGACCGAAATGAGGAGCAACGAGTACTATATCACCTTATACATCCATTGGATGTATTTTTTTGTATACTACATGTTCCCGTTCATCGCGCTGATGATTTTTAACATGGCTATTTATCGGCGGGTGAGTAATATATATAAAAATCCCACATTGTCATCGATCCAGATGTGTATACTTTTCAACCAGAATATTTCGCTAAAACAATATTTTTTCATACATAATAACATTTCATGAGCAATAATATATCTCGTGAAAAAATTTATTGCTTTTTGCTATTTCTGCACATATTTTAATTCAAAATTTACCTTTAATATTACGTATATATAACTTATATATGTATATATAAATTATATTAAATTGAAAGAAAAAATATTGCGAAACTGTAACTGATAAAACATCACAGAAAATATAAATATGCTTATTGTCACAAAGGTCACATACATCATTATTTGTAACCAGTAAATGCGAATTGCATTTAACAGCGAAATATAACATTGACAATCCGAGATCGAATATCAGACAAAATTGAATTAAATATTAAACACGAAATATCGAATATGGTGTCATCAACAATTTCAAAAATGCCCGCTTAATTGGTTTCCCAACTACGGCCATATTTTATTGAAATTTCTTTTTACGGTTCGCAATATGAGGAACGGAAGAATTATGTCGATACCATGATAAAATTCGCTTAGTCGCTAAAGCGATATAAAAGTATGAGTAAAAGTAACAAGTCAAACCGATGAAACCAATAAAGTACTTTAAAGTATACAAGTCCGTTCACGTATGGCACACCGACAGGCATTCGGAATTCGAGGACGAAATTCACGGACTGTTGGTTTCCCGCACGTGCCATTTGTATGAACTGAAAAACTGCAACTGCAGGTATAAGTTATATCATCATCTATATGAGACATTCGCAGTGAAAATTAATTCAGTCGCGGAACATTGGCCCTTTGCATGTCTGTATAAATATTTATAGATAAAAGTAATGTAAATAAAGCAATAGTAATATTAAGATTAATAATGTACTATGATAATAACTCGAATACATTCATTTCTCGATAAAAAAGATATATTTCTTTTTTAATAGTAACGATTCAAATCGTTCTTTATAATATCGATTTAACGCGGGCACAATAAAGAAAAGCGAGAATTAATCTATTTAGAATCGATCTAAATTAAAACATGATAATTAACTTCTTCCGAAGTGCCATCTAATCGTCCGAATCGCTCCGGATAAAACCGCTGCATATGCACCGCGATAAAATTTAATCGCACATTCAAAACGGTTCCACATAGCACTAGGAGGAGATAAGGAAAGGAGGTTCTGAAATTACAAAGTGGCAATTGCCGAAAGACAACAACTCCTTCCGGCTTTTCGTTATCACGGAGGTTCAGAGTCTGCAAACTCCGTCCTTAGTTTCTGGATTAAGATGTGATTTTCGATGGCGCATTTCTCGGAATGAAGACTTCCAATGATGACTTCAGCAGCGGCCTGATCGGAACAAACGGAAATGCAATCCCGATGAGAGTATTGATGCGGCAAATAAAGACCAATGAAGGAGTCACGCAATCTCGATTTTTACTTCCTGGCGAGGAGCTGTGATTCCCTGATGCTCGCTGCGAGATATCGTTTGCCGAAAAGAGAAGCTGTCGACGAAGGAAAAATATTACAGCGAGTTTGTTCGTTCGCGCGTACCTTACAATTCTCCGTATAACTTGCCGTCGACTTTCTATTTGCGCGGCAAGCATTTGAAGCTAATTCTTTATGGTGTCAAGGCGATTCCGACTGTCGCCCTGTTACACCCTCAAGGCGACGGCGACGCGAGGATCGTGACTCAATATTGGAGCGAAGCGAATAAAGGGCGGAATAGCGTTACGCTTGTGCCTAGCTAAGCATGTTCGCCCTATTTTTATTCACTCGGTCTGGTCTGGTTTTCGAGAAGATGCGATTATGCGTTTCGTTCCAAAGCGTCTCGCTCGATGATAATTCTATTAATAATTTACGCGCGTCGCTCGAATAGCGTACCAAATGAACCGGATGCGATAATCCGGCGGTAACATATGGCAATTCAGCGGCACACGATGCGCATAATAATCCACCGAAGCGACGCAAGTCTTAACAATAATTAGCCCTACCGCTTTGTCATCATAATTGTTTTAGCCGACAACACGTAATTCGCTCTTGCGGAAAGTGGAAAGCTGAAGGAAAGAGGAAAGGAATGCCGCAAAAAAGTGGTTGAGACAAATAAATTAATAGATATTCGTACTCGTGCGAATTACGAAGCCTTTGTTTTTCTTCCTTTGTCTTTGTAATAATTAGCTTGATTTATCTCCTCGTTTCTTGTCTCTCTATTATATCGCAATATTTTTATCGTCTGTTATATTTATATTTTCTGTTCTTTCTATCGCAATTCTGGCATCGTTAATTCCTCAATTTGATCTCTCAACGCGTGTTCGAAAGCAATTTAATTGGTAATCGAAATTGATAATTAGTAATTCGATTGAAATAATCGTGAATTCTTTATTCTCTAAATCAGATTACCAATTTTATAATACAGCACGATATGTTATAAGCCACTTGCATTACGCGATAATGTAATTATTGCGCTTTCATGTGCAGCTGTTCAATTAATTTGGATTATACCTCACATTTTGATCGAGAAGTGATTAATATATTGTTTTATCTTAAAATAACTCTTTATAATACGCTTATTATACTCTCACGTCTTTAATCCATCTTCTCGTAATGATTGTAGAACAAATCATTATTTCTTCTCTCGGAAGCTATGTAGATTACTGCAGAAATCTTGTGATTAATCATTGCGCAAGTTTCTCGCTACTTTTATCTTTCGCTCCATTTGGTATGCAGTAAAATATCGCGGGTTGTCTTGGCATTGATTCAGCACTTTCTTACACGTTTCCAAACACGACGTGGGCGAATTTGGAAGCCATGAGATAGTTGGGATGAAGCAGAATGCAAACATGAAATATACAACCAACATAAGCGCGGGAATCTCTCTCCTTGACATCCCGCAATCATCTTGAGAATCAAATATTATTGCACGAGATTCGATGTGAAACAATACTGTTTTCGACACCGTAAGAGACGCGGAACATATTGTTTAATTAACATTAGCTTTTTATCAAGAGGGAATCAAATCCCTATATCAATGAGAAACAGATTCCAAGAGATCCACACAGAGTGATAATATACTGATATTTAATACCGTAAAAATATCTTGCACATGATAATACAGATTTCGTATTTTATTTTTAAGAAACAAATACGAAAAAAATTTCTAAATCAATACAATATCAACATAATTAAATAAACATTTAAAGCAAATGAATTGGATAATATCGACCACTTATGTAAATTAGTAATATTCATAGATACTTTTTAATTTAGAAAATGTTTGATGGCAAAATATCGTAATTGGATATATCATCTCAATCGATCTTTTTAAAATTTCAGAGATATTTTTCACCCTGAAAATTTAGCGATGGATTTTTGGGATAAGATTCAAAAGATAAAAGAATCGATTTCTCGTAGACTTCGTTACAAAATACGACTTCGCTGAAGAAGAATCGTAAATCCGAAAAAAAAGAAACAGGTCAAACGCAGTTATATAAAGCTACATAAAGTTAGGAGCCATTACAGATGCGATGTGTTTCACATAATTTCATATTAAAATAACACAATCTGCTGCAAAATGAACAATAGTATCAATATATATTTGAGCATTTTTTACATTGCGCGACACAGCGATCGTTAAAATTACAATTTCAATGCGCCAATATGTAATTCTTGCTTTCTACAATCATTTTTCTGTATAATTTTCTCATTGTAAAATGCTTGTTTAATCGCAAAAGAAAACAGATTTAAAATATAATTATATCTTTTGCATTTTATAAATTATAATTAATTTAGAAATTTGATTGATCTATGAAATGCTAACATATTTTATAAAAAGAAATTCCAGAAAATAATATTTTAGAAAACAATTTTGCAAATACGATTAATATACCAAAGTAAACTTTATTGTTATGACCAACTTTTTTATGTATAATTATTGCTATATTTAATGCAAACATAAATTTACTATTTGCTTCTACTGTGTAAGATTCGTATTTTTTCAACAATTTTTTAGTATAAATTAATGCTGCTGTTTCATTATGTTCTAAGATAAAATATTGTTCATTAATGTAATTTATCCTGTAATTAGAATTCACAGTGCTACAGAATTCTTTCAAGAACATTGCAATAAATTTTTTTTCACGCTAGTCTTTATGATTTCTAACTTATCATTGTACGTGACAGTGCGGTGTAAATAACATTATGGTATTTAATGTCAGTAGTTATCTGCCTAAAATATCTTGTAAATCTTATAATGTGGCAATTCTGTATTATTAGTTCCGTAAAATGAAGATGTCATAATTCTGGTTAAGAATGCTGTTAACGCTTATTAAATTCATATTTCTTTTTCTAATCTTTATTCCGTTATATTAAATACGATAAGCTATCTATTATCAAAACGAAATAATTGTGATATGGACTAAATAAATATGAAGGTGATTTCCTTTATAATACTACTAAAAATATACATTATATATTATTTCAAAAGATGTAATGTAGAATCTTTTGAATATCGCATGTTCCTTTTAGAAGTTGAAGAAAAACAGAAGTTCCCTGCTGTTTTAATAAAAAAAAGTTTCTTATTATTTGCCACAACATAACTCAAGCCAATTGAACCATAAAATTTCTCAGATGAATTCCTCGTAACATATACTATTTTATAGGATATATGCCATTGGGCATATACTTCTCAAGACTTTCTCATATCTAACTGCCACATATCACGTTAGTGATAACTTGTAATAATTTCTAGGATGATAAAAAAAATACTATTTTTTAGAAAATGCAGAAAATAAATAATTTCTTAAGGAAAATTTCTGTTATACTTCTATATTCATGTCTATTTATTTATCTCACCATTTATTTCTCATATATATATATATATATATATATATATATATATATATATATATATATATATATATAAAACACTTTTAGGTCAGAAAAGCGAACAGAGATCTACAACAGCTGTCGCGTCATCAGCGTCGCGAGATCGGGTTGGCGACGATGCTGCTGTGCGTGGTGGTGGTGTTCTTGATCTGCAATATTCTGCCTTTGGCCTCGAACATCTACGAAACATTCATCGAGGATCCACCATATTGGATTGTGCGGATCGGCAATCTGCTCGTGACCATCAACAGTAGCATCAATTTCATCATCTACGTGATTTTCGGTCGCAAGTTTAAAAGGATATTCCTCAAGCTTTTCTGCTCATCGAGGTTCTTCGGACCGGGCCGAGACAGTCCAGAGTTCCAGTACGACGAGTCGATGATCACTAACATGACTCACATCGAGCTGAGAAACTCGGTCAGGCACAGTCATCTCAATCGCGCCAACACTATCGGTTGGAACAACAATATCCACGTCTCCAACGGCAGCACTAGGCAGAGTATGAAGAGCGGCAGATCGGCGAGCCCTGGACCCTGTGTCTACCCATCTAAAAGTCCAGCGAGAAGTCCCAGTCAGATATCAAGAGTATCGAATAATCGAGACAGTTGGAACAAAAGAGAGAACGGTGATACAACACTATAGTGAATGATAATCGCAATCGTCTCTTACATTTGTTGTCAAATTGGAAATTAGCTCCGTGTTTCGATCGAAATTCGAGAACTTCCTTTGATGAAAGTAACGAAAGAAAGAAAAAGATAACGATCCCAATTAAATGAACAATAAGCGTTTTTATGCTTCTTATTCTACGAAAAGATTAATTATTTTAAGTGATTATCGAGGTTCTCGACTAATCATTGACTGATAAAAGATAAAAGAAAAATCAGCGTATCGACGTAATTTACGATATCGTCGCTATTATTATGTTGTTGTCTGATTTATTATGCGATCAACAACTGAACTAAAAATGCTATTAAAATATATATAATCATGATGACATAAAGAATAATTAGTATATCTGTATTACCGCTAATTTATTATGCTAATTAATTATAAAATCCGATTATTTATTATTCGATCAAAATTGAAATTGAAAAAAAAAAGCAATCTGGGAAATATAAAAACAATGATAGATGGTCGTAATAGATAATCAATAATCGCTTTTTATTATCTTTTAGTAGCTCTTTAATGGGAGATTTCGTCTAGGATCCTAATCCGATATTAAGAGAATCCATAAGAAGGGATATTAAGAGACCATTATTCTCCATCATTGAGAAGAAAGAAATAGAAATGTAGTTATTATATGATGCGGACAATGGATAGGATACTGATGTCGATTTTCCAGATGCGGTTCTGCGATCATTTTAGCAATTCTAATGAAATGTTCAAGATATCCAGCGATCAAAGTGGATGAAACGACATAAGGGTGGAACGGCAGTTCCACGCTGCGGTGGACAGTCGATATTGTTCCCCGCAGAGGAGCTCGGACCAAGTAATCCCCCGGGATGACATAACTTCAATATAAGAGGAAAGACCATCAAAAAGAACAATCCTCGCTTTTGCTAGTGCGAGAGAAGTAGAAAATGTCGCGTTTTTCACAGCGACGACTGTTCAAATGATTATGCGAAAGTTCCACGTTATTTTAAGATTATTTAGTTTCCTCAGCGTCACATTAAAGAAAGATACTGAGATGCTTACATTTTGGCGTTACGCTTTAAATACTCTCACAAAACTCGTTTGAAATTAATACTAATCGCTTGTGCGCTATGCTTTCGTCATTTGCGAATTTCTGAATTTTTTCACTGTAAGTCGAAACCGTTTTTTTGTTCTCTTTTTTTAGTGACATCGATTCAATCCATAACCTAAGTAATATGAGACTTTACTTACTCGTACAATAAAAAGACTGGTATTATGTATAATATAGAGAATGTATGATTAGCACTGAATTCTGTTATTAAAGCACGAAATAGCGAAAGTAAAGTCTAGAATGAAAATTGAATTTAAAATTTGATATTATATAGAAATGTTTATCCTTTATATCATATATACATAGACCAAACTTGAAAATTAATCGTTGCCAATTCTTCATTTTTACATAAAGAAATATTTGACAATTAATCTTTGCATTATATTGCATTATATTAAGGAAAAATTTCATTAACTGTAAGATCAACTGAGAAAAATAAGATTCGCTATAAGAACTGAATTCGAAATTTGATTAGAGCTTTAACATTGAAATAACAATGAAAATAGTTAATAATTGACTCGCCATATTAAGTAATCATTTATTTTAATACAATCTTTACGAAGCAAACTCTAAAAAAAGAAAATAGTTCCTCTTTCCTTTTTATTTTAAGATATTATTTACGTTATAGCCAAGTAAATAAAAGATTTAGAATCATATTAAAAAATTCTGTAAATAAAATTAACTAACTAATAAACTAACAAAGAGCTTTCAGAATCGAAAATTGGGCTTTACTAGAGAAATATTATGCAAAAGGAAAGTTAAAAGCAAATCTAGCAACTTGGGTCGCTAAAAAGATTCCATAAAGTTTCGACGTGTCAGTCACGTACTTAGTTCTCTCGAGGAAATAAATCGGATTTGTTTGAAGTCAAAAGTGCAACAGTCAACAGTACGATATTCTCTCGGGAGAACTGACCTTACAAATATTCTCGCATTTTATATTCTCGAGCTCTACTCTACCAAGTTCGTATATTGAGGAGCCTTAAACGATTTTCGTTAGTCAACAAAAGACTTTTTGTTATCCTTAGAAAATCGATAAAATAGCTATTTTAAAAGTATCCTGAATCTTTCTCTTTCTTTCCGAATATAATAAAATATTATAATATAATCCGCCAAATATCTTTTAAAATTTGAGACAGTTTAAATAATTATATATTATTGGGAAGCAAAATCTAAAATTAAAAAATTAATTTTAATTTCCAATATATTTAATAAAAATATATTTTTCAATTTCTAATATTTCTTTTTAAATTTCTTTTTGTAAAACCGAAGATAAAGAATTATATTGTACATACTTCCTTTTGTCTCAAAAATTTAGAAAGAAGGCAAAAAGAAAAATATAATTCTCCCAAAAAACCAAATATAGATACTGCTGTTAAACATGAAAGTCTGAATGTTAGCTTTCTAAATTTCATGATAACGCATAATATGCACTAAAAAAATAATTTTGTCACGCAAGCGAATATATATATATATATATTTAAAATAAGAATAATTAAAAATTAGATATTAACATTAGATATTAATATATTGTAAATATATTTCTATTCACGATTTACCAAATACCCAAAGTATAGATTTTTCATATTTCCTCTGCTGCGATAGTTATTTATTTTATAGTTTACACTCTAGTTCTTTATTCGATAAGTAAGTATTAATAATGCCAATTAGCGATAGATTGTTTAATTCGGCATTATTCAATTGTAAGATATTGAGAATTTTATTGATATTGAGAATTTTATCGATTTCCACATTATGGAAGTATCCTTGTTAAAAAGAAGGGAAGAAAGGAATTAGATTTAAGTCCAGAGGGAAACAAAACGCTCTCGTAGCTATACGACTAAAGAGATTCGACATTCTAATCATGGAATTTCTATATCGAGTTCGTAAATATTATTAAATATTGATATACCTAATGTATTGATATGCCTGTACATATTGGATCTATTATCATGCGGATTTGCTATCATATCCTATTGTTATCTCGATATTTCTGTAAATATCAATCTAGGGATCATTTAATGGTAGTGATGACTGGAAGACGATATAATTCGATTATTCTTTATACAAAAATCATACAGGAATCATAAGAAATTAGTAGAAATTAATACTGTAGTTATCTTTTTTACGATTTTAAAATACTTATATATTCTCTTCTGTTATCTTTATATGTTTTGTTTAAAACAAGAATTTATTTAAGATAAATAAAAATGTTTTTGTAATTTAATCATTATAGATATATAAACTGGGATATAAAGCTGAAAATAAAAATGTCATGGTTTCCGAATTAGAGTGTTATTCCAGCCATCTCTATTTCACCGCTGCCAAAGCATATCGTACAAACTGTTTTCATGTAAATAATTCTTTGTTTCAATGTAAAAATTCTTTTTAATTTAAAAGTAGAAACAGATTTTATGATTCATATAAATGTATCTTTACTCAAATGTGCTTTAAACAAATTTTATTGTATATAAAATATATTCAAACAACTAATGAGTTACAATCATTCAACTCCTTAAAACTCTATGAAACCATTATTTTTTTCGTATATAATATGCAATTAATATGTTATATGTATAATATTGAAGCATTTATGTATATGATCAAGATATTAAGACAAAATATATTTATAATGAAATATATATATATATGTGTGTATATGTATGTGCATATAGAGAGAAAGGGAAAAGAGGGAAAAACAGAGAAAGATAGAATTTTTAAAACATTTCTGAAAATATCAGCTCAAAAACATATCGATAGAAATGTCTCATTTAACTCGATAACCTATATTATTTTATTAATAATAATAAATCTTATATTTTCTAATCACAAGCCATGTTGTAGCAAGCAAGATATTTAATAGAAAATACAAAATCATTATTACTTTTGCTATTGAATTCAACCAACTCAGATGCTACATGTCAAATAATGAATATTTCATGATAACAGCAATAGAGTTCACAGGCTAATAAATATGAGAATAAAGATAAGAATAATAAAATACATTTATAAAAGAATGATCGTTCAACTATTTATTTTAAAGAATCGATATTATTTTACGACATATGGGGATATAATTTCTAATAGTTTCTAGTTATTACATAACTGTAATTTTGCCCAAGAATTATTTCGTTTATACTAGAATTATTTTTTATTCTTCGATCTCATGACAAAGTATAGAGTGATCAGTCCTATACCGACAAATGTCGCCTTTGTCACCTGGAAAAATTATCAGACATTCAAAAATTCGCTCAGAAATTAATAAAATGATTCAACAGAAGCCTATTGTCATCATTCATAATTGTTTGGAGGTTAAGTTACTCACGTTTGCTCGACCGTACATGGTCTCGCTGTTAAAATGTTTCGCCAGACCCGTAAGTTTGTTTGCAGTTTCAGTCATGATTTTTGATAATAGAAAATCTGATTGAATCAGTAAAAATTTCACGGAGAAATCGTAAAACCTCGTCGATAGCAAACTCAATCTATCTCAGCACTGTACGATTGCGTATAATACTATAATAGTATAATACTTTGAATTTATGTTGGCTAAAATGAAATGCGCATTGGCGCGCATACGCGAATTAAGATTGCTTTGAATAGTTGTTATTCGATGTTGTTTTTTTTTTTCGTTTATTAGCATTAAAATCTATTGATTTTTGGATTATATCACTTGAAAACAAAAGATTTTGTGTAATTAGCTATTTGAGCAATATGATTCACAAATAAAAATTGATCTGTCTCATATATTACCATTATCTTTTATATCTTCAAATAAAATCTTTTTTCGACTTTTAAGTTATATTACTTAAAAATAAGTTTATTTTTTCGAGTATTAGCAACATTTAAATATTATTAAAAGCCATGACTAACCTAATATTAAGTTGTACTATTATACTTTTAATCAAATAGTGAAGATTCACAGATTTTTTAAAAATTAATAATAATAATTCACAAACTAGCCATAGAGACTAGCTTTTTCTGCAATATTCATAAACTTTTCCATGATTTATCAGAGATCATGATAATAAATTAATGTTATATTAAAAACTGTTCAATATATTTTCTATAGTATACATTTTATTTATATTACAACAATAAATCTATTTTTTAAAGAAATATATATAGATATATATAGTATTCATTTTTTATCCAAGTTATAATAAATGTTTGATATAACTAAAATGAAAATTTATTATAATAAAATTGTCATTCCCGACGAAAAAAATAGATACGAATGGATACGAATCTAGCTTTTTCTGCAATATTCATAAACTTTTCCATGATTTATCAGAGATCATGATAATAAATTAATGTTATATTAAAAACTGTTCAATATATTTTCTATAGTATACATTTTATTTATATTACAACAATAAATCTATTTTTTAAAGAAATATATATAGATATATATAGTATTCATTTTTTATCCAAGTTATAATAAATGTTTGATATAACTAAAATGAAAATTTATTATAATAAAATTGTCATTCCCGACGAAAAAAATAGATACGAATGGATACGAATGGATACGAATGAAGATATTATTTAAATGCTTCATGCAAATGAATAAAACAACATTCATGTCTTTCCTCTTATATTTTATCATTTCTCTAATAATTTATTTTATACATTTCTTCATATATCTTATAATATTTGGTATAAAATTGCTCTGAAAATATTTTGTTTACACTATCTAGCCCAATCTTATTATTATTTTATTTGAGATGATTGTATCACATTTGATATAGTAGTTATTTTCGTAACTTAATTGAAGGATTATATGTATGTTATATGTGCTTATATATGTTATAAATTAAATACATATTAAATTATAATTGCTTAAGCATTTCATTGTTACTTATCATTAAAATTAAACGAATAGATGCTACTAAATATAACTTCATCACATATCATAATTATTATCACATTAAAAATTAAAATTAAAAATAAAATTTAAATTATTAAATTTTTTATACAAAAAAATTAGTCATTATGTTATATCAGTTATTATTATATATTCTCATTATACTTATTATAAATTATACGTCATGACTTAGAGATTATATACAATTGTATCATAAATTCATTTTAACTTATATTCTATTATCTATATATTCTTCAATGCATTGTCTCAAATTTCGGTACACAAGAATCAAGGACTACAACAAACAAAAGCATTAAATTGCATTTGTACACAAAATATTTTATAAAATATTTTATAAAATCAATATGTATTATTCATGTAAATAAAAAATGTAAATAATATAAATAATAATAATGTAAATAAAAAGAAATATGCCAAATTACATAAAGTATCGAATATGCTTTGGCTTCAATGTTAATTCATTATGAAATATTGTGAAAAAATACTCACCCATAGTTTAGACAATACAGAATTATCCAAGAATTCGTTTTTCTTAAAAGCGTTATCTACTTCTTCACGTGACACTATGTTCAATTTGCGCAATATTGATAACGCAGTTTGCAAAGAAATCAAATCAATAGAAATAATGCGTTTTTCTTCATCTCTTGGAACATCCAAAGAATATCTAAAACAATAAAAGCATATGTACATGTTAAAAATATCATCTTAAAATATAAAATTTTAATGCACTAAGATAATGTCATGTCAGTTTTTCCTCAATAATAAATATGAAATATAATTTATATGAGAAATATCTTTAAGCTTAAGTTGTACTAACAGATAATACAGCTTTACCTATCCAATTCTAAAAATTCTGCAGGATACTCTGCTCTGTCAATCTTTTTTAACAAGAGCTTTATATTCATTACACTTATTGCAGTCATCAAAGAGGAGTATAACTTATAATTCGTAAAAGTAGTCATGAATTCGTGCGTCAATATCCAACCGTTTCCTTCGACGTGGAATATAAACGATATATTTTTAACTGTATCTGAAGAAATAAAAATAAAAGAGTTATTAATTTTTTACATACAGTATTCATTTTTTACAGTATTCATTTATTATACAATATTATTATATTCTTTCTTTTTTACTCTTTTTTCTTCAAGCAGCTGTATTAATTATATTCGATTGATATCAAACATACCAATTTTGTGAAATACAAAACAATTCTTGAAGAGAAAATTAGAGCCTGAGTTCTTAGATAAATTTTCCTGATTAGATATTTCGTTCTCTTTAAAAATTTCATTCTCGACGTATCTGTGTTTATCCATCAACTTTTCGTCATCGTTGCGTTGAGAAGCATAATTCAATTTATTTATGTTATCCGAATCTTGGGATTCTTTGTTATTATCACAGTTTTGATTAGACGATATGTTAGTCGATGTATTAATTGTTTTCAAGTCAGCATTGTGGATATCCGAAGAAACATTATTCTCTAATTTCGAGATCCAGCGTTCTGGAATCTCGATCTTTTTCCAAGATTGTGCTGAGACATTTGACAAATGCATATTAGTATCTTCTTCATGGCACTTTAGTTCATTAGTTGCCATTAGCGACAAATTTTGCAGGTTGTGAGTCGTTGAAGGTTGAATGATATCCTCATCAATGTACGTATCATTCCCATATTTTAAAGATAAAGCAGTCATCTCGTTCGTAAGTTGCGAAAGCAATTCCTTATCATATTGTTCTAATGCGAAAGATGTCATTTGAATGCTATCACGATTTTTACAAATATCTTGCATCGCCTTGACATCAGCATTGGTTTTTCTTTTCTGTGTGTCACATATGACTGGATTAGTTTCATAAATGGTCGATGTATAATTATTACCGTTAACATCAGATGCGTACGCCGCAGGAGAAAAAGCATCAGTCTTTGAATGAATATTTATAGATTCTATCTTCGAAGTATCATTTTGTAAATTAATTGCGAAAAGATCTACAGAGCTTGGATTATAATTATTTGCTTTCTGTTCCGATATCTGAATTTCTTTAATCGTAGAACGTTTGAAGGGATTTGTTTCCTTACGAATGTTATGTATACCAGTTTTGAAAAAACTTGAAGAACTATTACTATCATTATTATTACTGTTATTACTACTATTATCAATGGTTGGTGTCACTGAAGATATTGAGTCTATTGATGGTTTATTTGTATTTTCGTGATCAATTTTCTGAAAAGGAAAGCTAGTTCCAACCGCGTAATTATCAAGTAGCATAGACTTACAATTTATAGGTGATTGAGAAGGTACTTGAATATGCGAACTAAATTCATTAGATTGACTCTGATTGTTTTTAAACGTGAAATCGTTCAAACTGCGATGGACTGAATTAAGAAGTGCAGTTTGATTTATCAATCTATCATCATCAAACAGATTCAACAGATTCGAGGAAGTAGTATTCAACGCATCGAATTCATCGTTTAAATGGTCGTCAAGTAATGCCATTTCATTTAAAGAATCTGGCGTCGATCGATCGACAGCAGATACATTAGCAACAGATGATATCAACTTTTCAATATCCTTCAGGATATTATTTACCTGATGTTGCTTTATTATATAATTTTGGAATGTACTCTTTTTAATTGATGAACTTTCCAACAGATGGTAGACGATTTTGGAAAGCTTGATTTGCAATTGTGTATTCTTCTTCCAAATCTGTGCAAATACCTGCTTCGCAATATCCATAGAAACGATATTAGATAATTCATTGTCAAGAAACGGGTTCGTTGTAGTTTCCGTTTTGTCGAAAGATGAAGCATTTTTCAAAATGTCAGATAAATTGAGCGGCAGAAAACCCGGTGGCGGTTTTAATGATTCCTCTTGTTGATTATTACAATAAAGAATCTGTTCTGGCGAAACCAAAGGCACTTCGTGGATTTGTTCAGTAGACATTTTGTAACAATAATTAAGAATTAGGCTTTCCTCCGCGTAGCAATACATTGGCAATTGATTTATGTTGTTTAGTACATACTTCATTAAGCTTGCCATGTCAACAGTGTTGCCCTGCATAGGGAAAACAAAAAGGAAAGATCAGATAAAGTGATATATTTCGCACCACTATCTCAATAAAAATTAGCATTTTCTTGAAATAATATTTTGAGTAAACTAGTACAGAGTGAATCCGAAAAAAATTATCACTTTATGAGATCTTAATTTTGCAATCGATTGGTATAATAATTTTACACAATTTATGCTAAATTCTGATTTCTTTATTATATATAGTATTATGTACATACTATACATAATTATTGTCAAAAATGAAAATATATTTTATTTTATATTTTAACATAAACTGATTCGATAACAAAACTAAAAAAGTAACAATTTTAAACTAAGTTATTATTCATAACTTTTATTCATGATAATAAAAAATAAAATATTGTTAGATGTAAATGTCAATTACACATTATATGATTAATCTATCACATATTAAAATAAAATAAAATAAAGCGATTAATCATAAATTTATTTATTTTTATATATATTTTCTTTTTTATATGAAAAAAGAACGATAGCTATACGATTCATGTGATAAAATTTTCTCTCATACTATATAATCTCCCATATTATAAATTCTAACCGTTATTTTTTATTTACGATAATTACGATAATTTGTATTGTAGATTCACTATGCAGACTGCAAATGCTTAAGAAAAGAAAGAAAAGACATCTCGTTATCATCGGACATCGCGATTATTCATCAAAGATTAGCAGAGAAACTATTTCGTGGAACATATTCATCGATTCGCATATTTGAAATATTAAATAATTTAACGCGTCAAATAATTTATTGTCCTTCTTGTCAGTGTTCTGTTGCTTTTATTATTCCTGATATTTTTAATTATTTAATTAGGATTTAATTCGTTCAATGCATTTTGCATTTTTGATATATATAATACTCTCTTTTAAATATGATGTGATCGACGCATTTAATTAATGCTGTTTCCAATCAATGTTCTTCAATGTTAGAAGAAACAATGGAGTCATTTCTCGTAGATTGATAATTTGGCTCGTATTACTTCGAACTTTTAATGTTGTTAGAAACAATGAAATCGTTTTGCTTCGCCGAGAGCTGATAATTCAACCCATTGTTTCAAATTTTCAACATCATAGGAATGTATAAACTTATTCTCTGAAAAAAATTCTCTTCTAGAATTATTACTCGATTTTAAATTATTTGACCTTGTTACTATAGAATTTCCAAAATTATATAGCTTGTCAAAATATGAAGTCGTTCCCATGTTCATGTTTTTACTCTTGCACATTTCATTTTGATTATCGTTTGATGAAATTAATGTATTATCAATGCAATTAGATGATACGTAAATTATTTTGATTATTGCTAGATAATTCGTTCTTATCAGCAAAATTCAAATCGCTGATTGCATTGCATTTTATCTGTTCCAACTTTTGATATCTACTATTAAACCCCTTGTTTATTTATACTCGATCCAGAAGAATTATCTAAATTATTTTTATATGTTTTCTGACTTTCTTTTTTGCCATTTTCCTTATCATTTTTCATTTTAAAAGATATCAATCTCCAATCTGTAGCACAATTTTTATTCTCTATTTCTTGATTGAGCTTTGTTTCGTTTATTTCTTCACTCATGTTTGTGTTCTTACTTATTGTTTGCGTTGAAAAAGATATATTATTGATCGTAACAACATTTGTTTCAGAATTTGGTATATTTTTAAATTGAATATTGTCACATAATTCCTCCAATATTTTTCTCCTTACGACTATTGTCGTGCATTTATCATTACATGTTTTTATCTTGTTTCTCAGTTTTATTATGGTCTGAGATACATCTTTAATATCGTAATTAATATTTTTCTCAGTCAAAAAATATTCCTTCTCTTTATGGGTCATGTTCAAAAAACACAATTTGGCAAGTAATTCATCTTTCTCTTGATTCTGCAATTCTGTTTTATCTTTTGCGACATTGCTCTTGTGTTCTTTAATTAAAATGTCCGAATCATTAACCGATATAAGAGCTGTTCTAGGAGAAGAAATTTTATCCGTTTTTATTATTGACCAATCAATAGGCTGTATCAAATCATGACTACCGTACATATTCTTAAATGTTCCGAAATTCGCTTCTTCGTCATCAGAATCTCTCACAATAAAGCATGTATTCGATGGATTTTCATAGCCCTTATTATTATTCACATCTATTTTCATATTCGAATCAAGTAACGCGCAATCAAGTCGTGTATCATCCTGAAAAGTATCATTTATCTCATGCGTGCAAACATCCAAATTAGAGTCATAGAAAGACATATTTAATGTCTTCAATTTCTCAAATAGTATGTTCAATCCTTTAGGTCCTTTAGGTATATCGATTTCCGAATAATTATTCGATTCCAATTTTTTATCCAACGATTTAGTCTCTAACAAATTTGTATCTCGTAATAATTGCACGTCGATCCGTTTATTAAGCGAAACTTTGCAGTTATGCAAGATTTCATTTTCATTTCTCAAATAATCATTGGATAATCTAAACATTCCTTCACCGCCTGATATCAATTGATCTTTATCATATCGCGTTTCTATACCAACTTCATTTCGCGTATCGGATATCTTAACAGATGATTGTATTACAATATTATTGCGTCTTGCATAATGGAGATATGGAAAATTATTACATGTACGCACCAGTTTGCCTTGACGTGCTAGATTCTGGTTTATTAACCAATCGTTTATATTCACGCATTCTGGTTCGCTTGTATCAGTCAAAACAACCATCATAGAATTGTGCTATTGAGAAAAATAATAATTAGATATATAATTCAACATAAAATCACAAACGCTCATTATCATTATAAACATATATATATATATATATATATATATATATATATACATATACATATAAACATACATATATACATATAAACAAGAATATATAAATATATTTAAATAATTATAAAAAAATAATTAAAAAATGTTGATATATTTTAATTTTTAAAAATAGAAAAATCTTACTGTGCAATCAACTGAGATTATGCTTGCAAGCAAAAGATTATCTGAGGTTTTGTCTATGAATTGATCAGTCACGCTCCTTTTCCAGCGATCACTGATACAGGGTTTAACATTATATAAACTGCAAGGTATTGCTTGTGCTGGTAAATAACAGAATTGTTTATGTAAATAATATACTTCCTCAAATGGATATGTCTTCAAAGTACCATAATCGTAAAACATTACCTATAGGAAAATAATTAATAATTATTATAAGCCCTAATAAAATTGCTATAACTAATGAAAATGCTGTCAAATTTATTGCCCATCATTTCATTATTTGATCGCATATGTTTTGACTCACCGTCACTTTAAAATCTGGCTTTACACTCTTAATAATAGCTCTATGCCATCTATATGAAAATAAACATACACAGTTTAGGCCCTTGCTTAATGCAATTTTTGGGATAGTATATGACTTGCTATTTTTCTCATAAAAATATCTGGAAATAAAGTAATTAAAAATTTTAATTTACATTTTATTATTACAGATTTATCAAATGAATAGTTCTTTTTTTTGGAATAGACAATTATGAGTAGAAGATGAAGATTTTCTATCAATTTCTATTCACTTCTATTCACTTACTGTAGATTGTCCATTAATGAATGAAAAGATCTCATATTTTCTCGGAGATGTATCCAGAAGAAAGAAGGAGTAAATACTTCTGCAATGTATATTTCAATATACTTATTGCTTTGTAAATCAGTTACAGATATGAAATCTATTTTATCATCGTAATTCATCACGTCATCAGATATGCATTTATTAGTTACATTAGACTGCAAAATTATATATAGTATAATCATTATAAATACAAGTCGTATAAATATTTTTTCTGATTTCTTTTAAACTTAACATCTATTATTCAAAAAGATAAAAGATATTTGCGAGCATATTATAACTTAAAAAGTAATATTATCATATAAATTATATACTAAATTTAATTATAATATTTATATGTATTATAATCATTTTATAAAATTATAAAATCATGCATTACAAAGAACAAGAACATAATCATCAAAAATATATATAACGCGCACATAAACGAAACATCTTTGCCAGTTGAGTTCTAACAAACTTAAATGGAAAGGTCATTTATATAAACATAGATATTGCCATCGGATATAGCTTATAACTTACTATGCCTTTTGGGATTGCCGCATCATCATTATATTTTGTTTTGACAAATTTTGTTTGGTTTTCACATGCCTTTTGATTAGGAATCGTTGGCCTCTTGTTCGCGCTGAATAACATGAAATCATCAGTAGCATTTACACATGTCACATAAAAAATGTTCGGCAAGTAAGACACGTATTCATGCACGCTGCTAAAACCTAGTTCGGCATAATTCAGGTGCACCTTATATTCACTAAAATACATATCAGGCAGTTCGGCACAATAAATACCCTCTGGATATTTTCGTAGCAGTTGTTTCAATCGTGATCTCGTTCGATCGCTTATCAGCGTGGACATATCGGTATATCCATTGCTAGGCGCTCCGTCCTTATTATCGTTGATATTATTACAATTATTCGTAGTAAAGCAGTTGTCAATTTCTTTATTCTTTTTATAATCGTTATTCTCAAAGGTCTGTTTGTGATTTATATTCTGCGCGAAGTTCGTTGCAAGTCGTTTGTTAGTCGATCGTCGTATAAGATAATCGTTACTCTCACAATCATCTGATAAATAGCTATTCTGATCACTATCGTATTCTTCTACCCAATTCTTCTCTTCAGCGGTACATGCGACCTTCGTTTGATGATATGCTGATCGTGTCTGTGGCATCAATATGGGAGACTTTTGGTAATGCTTTGATTCTTGCGAAACGTTGGATGATACAGGATAAATCATCTCGCCGTCCATGGTCAATTGATGCGATAGCTCACGTAGCTGTCTACGTACTTGATCCACGGTTAGCATGACTAGCGGCAGTTGCTTCTGTAATATTGTCATGACATTTTGTATGCTCAAACCATCCGGATAGTTCTTCATGTATTGCACGAGAAAATGCATTTTCTCTGCTGGGATTCTGTTGCATTGACGCTGCATACGTGGTGCGTAACGGCTAACTTGATATAATCGACGATTGGGAGAATTCTTCATTTTCGGATTATGCTTCTGACGTGCTACAAGCGAACTCACGTGTTTGCTCTTCTCGGACGCGATTCCGCACACATAATAACGACCGCTGTACTGCTCAACTTTAAAGTACTGTGGCATACTCCTGAAGAATGCCACCAGATCGGCGTAACCGAACCTATGGTACGGTATATATTCGCCTTCTATCTCATAATAATCTTGATCAACAACAGAAACGGACGTAGCACCTTTTCGAGCAAGCAACAGCGACAAAATGACTTTGCGAGTCTCATCATATTTTGAATTTTCTGATGACATTATTGGAAGCTTTTTTATTCCAGGAATTTAATATTTAAACATATTGTTGAAATTCTGTTATAATTAATATAGTTGATACGAAAACATCAACATTTCTTGTAAAAAATTTGTATATCTGCAGAAAGAGAAATTTCATATTTTATAAAACATTGAAATATATAATATTCTCTTATTTTAATCTCATAGAAAATTTATGATCATATAAAATTATATAGACATTTTTATTCATTGAGCCTGAAATAAATAATTAGATTTTTTATTTCTATATTTTTGAAAATATTTATAATGTATTTAACGTATATTAAAAGATCATTAACATGTATAGATAATTAAACTGAACAGTCTTACAGTTAAAAATTATGAAACTCGATATTTAATAGGAAAATTAGCAACCAAATACAATTATCTAATTAATTATATAATTAATTATATAATAAAACTGATTACTTTCAAGAACTTCTTTTGAGATTATTATCTTTTGGGATTATTATTTATTGATATTTATTGATATTATTTATTGATTGTCAGAAAACATAATAAAACTATCAATATAACACTGTCATTTATAGCTTTAGAAAAAAGGATATATTCAAATAAATATAGAAAAAAACATCAGGGAGATAAATTGAGTTTTAAAACGTTTAAAATGTTTAAAATCTTTTAAAATGGTATATGAAACAAATTATCAAAAATTAGACTTTATTATGTTTATAATAATAATGTACTAAACTTGTAAGCACTTGTAAGAAAAACGGGTAATACTTTGAAAAAATTGAGAACTTATTTAAGCCTTCTTGACAAAAAAAAAGAATGCAAAACACGATTGTCATATATTTTTGTTTAATCATAGTAAAATAAATAGTTTATACAATTACAATTATAAATACGATATTAACTCGATAATATATAAATTATCTCGGCACAGGAGAATAATAATAAGTTTGTGTTATGTTACGTACAATACACAAATTGAAATCATGTGTTGATATCACGGGTCACGACTCGAACAAGGTTAAATAGAATCAAAAGTACAAAATTAAGAATATTACATCATATTCGAACAAATAAAATATTTTTATAATAAAGGAAAGACGCGATACATCTTGCAAGAATTTAAAATGTGGGAAATGTCATTGTACACAAAATTACATGCATTTTCATTCCATCACCGATATCATCTTACCTCTGTGAAACTGTAACACGCCAAATCTTCATTTGATTTTGTTTAGTCTGCCATCATATAACGGATATGGCGCGTTTCTGAATATATATACATAACATTGAATACTTAGAACCATAAATATAATATACATAGAGCAGGGATCCTATTAAAGCAATCAGCCTGATTCGAGATGCAATCAATATAATATTATGTCAATATTATGTCAATATTATATTAATATAAAAAATCGCATTAAAAGAGAAAAATAATGATATTATGTCTTCTTCTCTTTTTAGCGAAAGAAAATAAAGAAATATGTTGAATAATATTGTTGAAATAGAAAATATGACACACACTATTTTACATATATTCTGAATATCTGCGAAAGCGTTGCGCAAGCGCGAATAAGAAAGAACGAGCGCGCATTTAAACCATTTAAACCAAAATTTATAGCTTGATATGCATTTAGTAATTCTAAAAAATAAAAAGGATACGATATGAATAGGATAATATTGTTTAATATGGTTTGTCCATTTGAGAGTGATTCTCAACAAATTAATTCTGAAAATATTTTTTTCAAATAAATATTAATCGTAAATTATACAGTTAAATTCCTTTATAAAATTATAAACAAACGAATATAATATCAATTTTTATCAATTTTCTTCAATTTTCTTTCAGTCCTCATTTTCTTTCAGTTCAGAAACTTTTTATGGTCAAAAATCATTTACTCAGAGATGATTATAATCCTTTAATAATTCTAAAACAACAAATATTTATAAATATGTATTTCTTATTACAATTAAAACAATTCTTCTTAATAATTATAAGTTGTAAAACATTAAAGAATCTCGTTTATAAAATAACTCGTAGATATTTTTATTCATATCTGTTTTATCGTATATAAGGAAATTAAAATTTTTGTTCCATTAAAAGTTTCCCTTAATCCTTCGTCCCTTAATTATAATTGCATATTCGTCTCTTAATTACAAACTGATTTAAAATTAAGCTATTTGAATTAAGCTATCATGTTTGACGTGGAAATATGATCTCGTGACATATCAGATTCGCTTTAAATTAAATTATGATTTAAATTAAAAGTTATCCAAGTTAATTATTTAATTACTTAAAAATCATAGTTAAAAACATTCGCTAGGATAACATACGATGTATAATTATAATTTACAAATTCCATCTAATTTACTATGTTTATAATCATTCTTTCATATCAAATCCTACATCCTATTAGGTTAAATTCCACATTGCGACATTGAGAAATAAGCATTGATATAAATAAAAGTTCAAAGATTGACGTATACTAACGGAATTGAGACTCCACGATGTTCGTAGTTGAGGTTTACAATGAGTAATCGCAGGAGATGGAAATTACTTCTCCTCAAGATAAGAGTATAGTATAATATTTCCAGCCCACTTGATTTTTATCGCCGTTGCTATCATTGTCGTTTTTCCAATCTGGAATCATGACAAAAACGCATTCGTTTGAATATTCTTTGTATTCTTGAAATTGTTGTACTCTTTATAATAAAATTAAAGATGATGGAAATAATAGCGATGTATGCAAATATACATATACATTTATATATTGTATATTTATATGTTTGCGTTATATATAATTATTTATCTAAATGTTTCATAATATTCTACATTCCATTTCTTATACTTCTTACACTAAATTAACAAGTATATATACGTTATCAGTTCTTGCCCTGAAATTTCGATAAGGCGATAGATGATAAGTTATAAGATAAAGTACACATTCAATAATTTTTCTTGTAAGTCGTCTTTTTGTCAGAAAACTATTTTAAAAGCAACATAGAAAGAAGATAATAAAAATGCAAAAGCCATAGAATTTATAGGTTCTTTCAAATTTTCTTTTTAGCGCTTTGTATTAATAATTATAATTTAAGCTGTAATCTTTCCTCGTAATTGTAACATAATTATAATTGTACGTAATAATATTAGGATGAATGATATTCATCGCTAGGTGATCACAAATAATATAGGAAATATTATAATATTATATAAATGTGGATTATTCGCATCAGATGATCGGATAATCTTTTAGACTTGCTAGACTATTATATTTATTTGTCATGAATTATGTATTGTACAAGTGTAATAAAAAATACATATTTATAAACAAATATAAGTTATCAATGTTTTTTTCTTGTACATCTTTCAAAGTACATCTCTAAAGCAAAAAAGTGGACTTAAGATTACATCTACGTACTTTCAATATGCGATACTTTAGACGGATGAGCTTGAACACGTTAACATAACAATTCGTATAATAATTGTACAATAATCAGTAATTAAGACATTAATCTCTCTCTCTCTCTCTCTCTCTCTCTCTCTCTCTCTCTCTCTCTCTCTCTCTCTCTCTCTCTCTCTCAATATATAATTATTATTTTAAAAAGAATTAAGAGCAAAATTAATTGGATTTTCTCCTAGATCCTAATAGAAATATTAAATGCATTTTGGATAAGCATGTACATTCTGATGTATATATACATTTCTTATAAAAAAGCGATTAGAGAAATCAAACATAGTAGTATTTATGAAACGACAGAATGATATTTGCTAATATGAGAAATTTTTTTAACATTTTTTTCTGTCTTTCCTTCGGCCAAAGTGTTGGAATACAGTCAAGCGCAAAAATTGCATTTTATTGTTACCATATACTTTTCTCTCTCAGTTTTCACCGTTCTGCTCACGGTTTTTCTTTCTCCAGTTATACGCTACAGCCGAAGTACAGTGGAACGTTCCATTTCGCATGCAGAAGATTCCGAGACAATGCATTCTTCAATACGATAGAATCGAGATCGCACGCATAGATTCGCGCGATCGAATAGCAAGGGTAGAAGAGCGCGATCATGGGACAGGGTCTTTATTTCTCCAGCGGCGTGGTGGTGGTGGCAATGCGTGCGGCCAAGGTACTCGCTATATTAAATTGCCCCGTCGTTCGTCCCTGAACGACAGTGTCCGCTTGTGCGTCGCGTCGTGTAGTTAGATTGTCGTTAGTCCGAGTCGGAGCTGCGTGGCCGGCGACGACGCGTCAGCTGGAAGCGCGTAAAGTCGAGGTTGAGGGAGCGTCTGCTGTCCCGACGCGGGAATAATCATCCGCTTCCCGAGAGAAGAAGAGAGACAGAGAGACAAAGAGGCGGGGCGCGTGGTGTCAATTCTTTGTGACGACGCCGTCCCTCTTGGCTGCGGGGAGGAAGATGGCCCCATCGTGTTTCGAGGTGATTCTCGTCGGCTTCATCCTCGTGTTGCCGTTTCTCTATGAGACCAGCCGTACGTTCCGCTACTACTTCAAGTTCCTCATCTACTACGGCATCGTGATGATGAATTCAGTACTGCTCATGCCCGTCATCTCGTTGCGGCCCGGCAACGTCAAAAATTTTGTGTCAGTATCCGATGCTAATCGATCGATATCGTTACAACGCGCGTTGTAGCCGCATGTCCGCATCTCCGCATCTCATGCGCTGCCCCAGTTCTCCCGTGGCCATCGCGGAGGAGCTTTTTCTCCTTCTTTTGTTCTTCTCAAGCGTCAGCTTGACAGGTATCACGCGAAACTACTGTTGTGGCCACGGGAATTATTGACCAGCGGCTCGTCGGTCGCTCAAAGCGAACGGCGGTATGCTAGTGGCGACAGTGCTGAAGGTGGTGGAGGTGGTGTTCGTGGTGGTTGCTGCGAACGTGTCACGTGACATGCGATCGTACGGGCGATCTGAAACGGAGGCAAACAACACTCGGTCTCGCTATACCGCTGAGCTATTATACGACGGAATGAGCCGCTTCCCATAATTGATAATGCCTGCAATCGGTAGAATGGGCAGAATAGAATAGAACGAATATCGAACCTGCGCTTGCACGCTCGCACGCATTAGCGAGCGTGATAACGACATTGCGACAAAAAATTTTTAGAACGCATACGACGTGATACAGTGATCGAACGAAGGCAACGAATGTTGCCCGCATAGATCTCTGCGAGACCCTGCGATGTTTTTCCCGTACATTGCTGTATCGATTATCTTTATTTGATGTTAATACTTGGCTAGAAAATTTCGAACGCTGAGGCATTTAAATATTTTCTAAATCAAGTCAGGATTAACTCAGTTATATATATATATATATATATATATATATATATATATATATATATATATATATATATATATATCTAATTGTTTCATCGATTTGCGATAATAGAATTTTTGCAAAGATAAAAAATGTTAGAGATACAAAAATGTTAGAGATACAAGATACAAAATATAAATCTGGACATAAACATTCTGCATCCTAATGTTTTAGTAGAATTCATGCGTTGCATTAGCTGGTTTTCTAGATATTTCTCTTTTATTTTTTATTTTGTATTAATTTTTTTTGGCTTTTTATCTTAATTTATGTCATGAAAAATATATAATCTTATATGATCTTTTTCTAAATTTCATCTCTTTTTTAAAAAAATAAATTATAATAAAATGAACGTATTGCATCAAAATTTATATATATTTTCTTCAATTTTCTGATTATTTTTTAAATGCAAATAAATCTCCTTTGACAAATTATGTCAAGATGGATAATTTTGTCATAAAAAATATAAGAAATAAGTAAAAAAATATGCAAATACGAAGTCTTGATATTGAGTGTTGATTATTTTATAAGTATTAACGTTCATAGTTCAAAAAGGACGTTCTGATATGCATTCTTTTGTCATCATAAATCAATTTCTAGTTACAAAGAAGAAGATAATATTACTGTCATTGTAATCATTCTTTTATGAGATAAACATTTATAATAAATAAATAATATTAAAAAAATAATACTACAAAAGAGATTAAGAAATTATTTATGCTATTCTACATTATAAATATTATATAGGTTTCAATTAAAAATATCGGTTTTGTTCCGAAAAAATAATATAGAACATTATCAGTCTACTATTCCAATCTACCAAAATTATCAGAAAATTATCAAAATTATATATTATTTATATAAACTTATAAACCAAAATTACCAGAATTATCTATGAAAGATAACAAATTTTTGTTTATAAAATTTATATAAAAAATTTTTTACTTGAGTTTTAATATTATAAATATATATCTTATCTTTTTATGATAACCTAAATTGTTTAAAATACCAAGATATCTTTTATATATTCACAAGAATTCGTTGATTATAATAATATATGAATAAAATGTTTACAAACATATTTACAAACATAAACGTTACATTAATAAGAAAAACGTTCTTGTTTTTTAGACTCTTATACCCTGCATGTGAAATAATAAAATAACGATTACTTAATTTTTGCTTTGATTTATCAAATTCTTTTTGTTATATATAAATAATATTTTACAGGCTGGCATCATCTTTCTGCCATCACATCAGTACATTGCTAGGACTACGTTGGGAATTACGAGGTAGAGAACATCTAGAAAAGGACAGGGCTTGCGTGATTGTGGCAAATCATCAAAGTTCGCTGGATGTATTGGGGATGTTCGAGCTGTGGCCGGTTATGGACAAGTGCACTGTTGTTGCCAAGAAGGAGATCTTTTATGCGTGGCCAATGGGTCTTGCTGCTTGGTTGTGTGGCCTAATCTTCATTGATAGGATGAATTCTGAGAAAGCGCGGTCCGTAATAAACACCGCTACAAAGGAGATAAAAGACAAGAAGGTACGGTTTCAGATAAGAATTCGAATCGTGTTACTATCAGTGTTCATTTAATTCTAATTATTTTGTAGATTAAACTGTGGATATTTCCCGAAGGCACCAGACACAACACCGGCGAAATACATCCATTCAAGAAGGGTGCCTTCCACGTTGCTATCACATCGCAATTACCTATACTACCAGTTGTGTACTCCTCTTATTATTTTCTCTCTGCGGAAGAAAAGAGATTTGATTCCGGTAAGCAGTTAATAAATTAATTAAAGAAGTTCAGAGAATTAAAAAAATATTTTTTGAAGATTAAATTGCAGAGAATAATTTTAATAACTGTAATAATGTTTCCTTAAATTAATTTTAGATGGAATTTTGATAAAAATTTTATTTAACATTTCGACAAAATGAAATATATGTTAAAAATATCACATTAAAAAAAATTACGAATTACGATACGACTTTTTAATTAATTTCTAAAATATTGATATTTGAAAAAAATCTATCATGAGACTATATAATTTGCATGAATTATTATTTAGTCTTTCTCCTTGGAATTGAATAATTAATTTGATTAAAGGACGCATTCTTGTAACAACGTTGCCACCTATTTCTACTGAAGGACTCAGTACGAACGACGTGGAGGAACTGATGGAGAAGACGCGAAAGGCAATGAATGAAGTATTTCACGCAACAAGCCGTGAAATTCAATTATCTCTCAGCGGTAAGCCATACGATGAATGATCGCTATCCGACATGTTATATCTGACAAGTGATCTCGTTTTTTATAAGCGAGTAAATTAATGCTCTCTTATATAAGAGTATTAACGAATATGAATTCCGCATAGAAACCAAAGACTAAACACCCATTTAAAAATTCTCTCGTACTATTATTACTATTATTTTCATACGTATCTTGAGATTTCTTTATCTTCAACTAAAGATAAATAGAAAGAATTTCTCTTGTATGGCACGTCCTCTGTTATTTTCTCTTTTCTTCTCTGTTGTTTAATTTATTAATTTATTTTTTAATGTCATAGAATGCAGAAAATTTAAACGATTATTTTATTCATAATTAGTTGCAACGAATAATTTTTATGAATATATATTCATGTCATTTCTGATATTAAATGGAATAATTTATGAATTTGATAAAACGAGTAGCACTTTCTTTTAGCAAATAAAGTGTGTTTTGAAATTAAAAAAAAAAGAAAAAAAAACAAAAATATATAATAAAAACATCAGAATTGTCCGATGTGTCGCTAAAAATTATAAACGTCGCTTTTAATTGATTATATATCATATTTTAAGAAACAACATATTGTATAAAATATACAGCATTTTATCATAGATGTGAGAAAAAAAGATAACTTTCGATATATACATTATATGATTTTTGGTAGTGCTATAAATTGTACATACGATTTGTTAGAATGCATTTTATAAATTGTGAAAATATTTTTAGTGTTTATATACTTAATGGGTTATTGTAATTAAATTATATTAGGTATATTTCGCTAAATGTAAGGTATACTTATACATTCCCACTCGTCTATTTTATGCTTCCACTTATTTCCATACGGTTATCCGTAAGGAGTAAAATGTATATAACTTGGGGATTGCAAAAGTGCACTTTAATTTGAAATATCTTTGAAATATGAAAAGAGAGAATATAAGTTAAAGAATTGTATCTTCTATAGGATTCTCTAAATATGTATTTCCTTGTATAAAATTCAATTCGATCCTTAATTATGTATAATGATTAATGTATCGTATTGCTTGTTAAATTGTGCGACTAAATTATTTATACTTTTCTCATTATAGTTATGACATAAGGAAAATAATGGAAAATAATTACATTAATCTGAAGATAATGTGTGGAATTTGATACACGTTACAGTATCATATTATGTTACTGTATATACATTCCTACTTAATTTTCGCGACATTATAAAGGAATAATCGTGACGGCATGAATGGGGATCTTTTGAATACAAAAATTTTATTTCTTGCATAATTGTTTATATAATTGGTATAATATGCGACAATTCGACAACATATGAAGTCAATATTATATTATTCTGTATACAATAACTGTGTTGAATAACTTACATGATAGCTTTTTTCATGCTAGCAATTTATTGCAGTTCTTGCAAAGCTTTTGGAATGTTTTAATTTAATTAATGGATTAGCTAAATGGAAAAGAGCATTATTTATTGCTAATAAAAAGAAAATATCAAAATATGCTTTTCTTCTGAAAGTATTGTTAAAATTTATAATATATGCTAATTTGTTTTTCGATATACAAAATATGAGAAGATTTGATGTGGAGAAATGTTTATTCAGAGCCGTTAATATCTAATCTAATGAATATTGCGGATGAAAATGTTTCATGTAATCATCCAATTTTGCCGCATGTTATGATTCAACGTTTGTTTTTCTGCATTAAATACCAATTTTCTCATATATTATGGCAAACATATGATAGCTGTAACGTAATTTGAAAATGTTAAACAGTGCGCTAAAATCATATTTGTTTAGCGAGATAAAAATGAATAGCTTATTGCATTGATTTTTGAGATAGCTTCCTTTTTCGAAATCAAAATGTTCAGATAAAAAAAGCTCTGCCCAAACGTATTGTACAAATATTTCAAGATATATTGATTATATGTAATATTATAATATAATTTATTTAATTATGTAAACTATGTAATCCTGGGACATAATTTGCACGTTTATTCGAGTGGTTTATTTGAAAAATTGACGTAAATTAGATAGCAATGAACATTGCAATGAATATATCTCACTTAAATTTTCTGATAGTTGAATAGATAGTTTAGCGTTAAAGATGCGCGTGTACGATCTTTATATTAAACAATTGTTGATTATTTTCAGAATATTGAATGTGACACAATATTTTCCTAGATTGAATACAATCAATTAAAAAAATTTTACTTATGTCATTTTAAAAATGAATCACTCACATATAATGAAAATAATTTCTAAGTGCCATGTTTAGATTTCATAAGATACATCTCTTGTTACAATTACTATATAATGTGTTACTGTGTTATTGTGAGACATGCCGTGATAATTGTGTTCTGCAGAATCATCACATTACAAATATTTTTATATTATGACCAAGTATTGAGTCTGATATACAGCCATAATGGAACATGTATAAAATCTTGTTTATATATATCTTAGTCAAAAAGATTTGATAATAGAGCGTTTCGATAATAATGTATTCATATATGAAAACATACATAGTATATTGAGAGTGCTATTTGAAATATCTAAAATTCGTGTTTCTCTATTACATTGTCATACAGTCAATGTAACTCCTCGTGATATTTTTAAATGAGCCTACCGTGTTAATATTATCTTCCTGATCAATGAGAACGCACAATTTTCAATTGGACGTATTTACACGTCAATGCTGCGTTTAATATACGATTTCTAGCATAATTGAATATTTCGTGCATGGATAAATGGAAATTTAGAGTAAAGTTCTAAAACTGCTCGAAAATCTGAAGAACTTGTTTTTTTAAATTTATAGACATTATTCTATGTCTAGTCTTCTTGAAAGTAGCATAAGTTTTATTATCAATTTATCGGCACGATAATAACTGCTTAATTATGCAAACAATGAATTATGCATTACACAAAATATAATGTAATTTATGTAATTTATATTAAAAGATTACAAAAGAAATATCTTTAAGAGATATTTCTTTTAATGAGGATATCTTTCACCAAAAGATTCATTATCTCGGTGCCAATTTGCAAAAAACATCTGTCACGCAATAATTTATAATAAGCGCGTTTAATTATTATTTCCATTATCATATAATAATTATACATCCAAGTTTTTTTTAACGCAATTAGATGCAATTAATTGATCACTTAGATGAGAATTAGATGTATTAATTAATCACTTTTTAGAAAGGAAAATTATATATAAAATCTTAGTAGCTTATGCCAAAGATTTTTATTTTGGCTGTGTATTCATCGCAATATTAATTAATTATCCCATATCTGATTTAAAATAATCAGTGAACATTAACTGAAATCACAAGTAGAATTGAACGAATTGTTACATTTATGTACATGTCATAGACATTCTTTATTTATTTGGGAAATATCGCAACCAATCGAAAATATTTTGTGTGTCGTATCAATTATGTATAATCGCAATGTAAATTAAGATTTGATTTGTAAAGGAGAAGCAGATAATAAAGATATCATCCGATTTAAGTCTGACATATTTTATTCATTTCATAATAAATGGACAAAGAAATTTTAAGACATGAAATGAAATAGTATGCTAAAAATCTTTTCTAATAATTCTTCAATCACTATTATTAATTAAGAATTTATACTAAGAATAGTTACGTTAATTTAGACTGCTTATTTAGATATTTTGAAATAATTTTAAAATAAATATATACATTCATGTATTTTTCTTTTATTACATAATTCTTTTATTTTTAATTTATATTATATGTTCAAATAAAAAGAATTCAAGTTTCTGCATATTTCTATTTAGATTCTCTTTAAAATTACAAGTCCATCACATTGTTTTTCTGTTTCTCATGACTCTGTGTCCATGCCTTCTCTATTGTCTTTTTCATATCATCATCGCCGTCTTGATACATTTGCTTCATAAGATTCATCAGGCTGGCACTAGGATCATTATCTTCACTCATTTCTGGCATTGATGATGTCTTGGACTCCTTGATTTTCTTTTCCACTAATGTGATGTGTGACCAATCTTTGGCAATTTTCTTTATAAGCGATACGACAATCATATCAGTTTTCACTTTGAAGTTACTTTTCTCAGTATCAATCTTCGCACATAGATTATTGATTGGCAAGTGATAGTTCTTGTTATCCAATCCGAGTACTCGTAGATCTAAACTCTTTTCTGTAAAATTGCAAACAATAGCTTCTTTGGATAACTGATGAACATCCTTTAATGTTATATAGATCTTGACCATTGTGTTCGTTTGGTCCCATCCATAATTATTCAGTTTAACTTCATAGCATTTCTGGGTAACACGTGATGATGGACTCGTAGACTTTGCAGAGACATTCTTTTCTTCCAATACTGTCAATTCTGTTTGTAGTCTCCTGATTTCTAGTAATAACACATCTTTGGTATGTTGTCTGCAAGCTTGTTTGAGTAAAGTATCAAGTTCCTCAATATCGAATTTTATCTATGAGAGAAAATTAAAAACCTCTTGATAGTATATGATATTCTAATGATATGCTATTCTAATAGCTAATGAATACTACCATATAACTAAATTCATCTACACAAGATTATATAATCTTTTTATTCTTGATTTATAAAAAAATGCAATTGTGAATGTAAAGCAATATTTTTTTAATACAAATCATTAAGGAAATTTTCTATATTATATAAAGAAATTAATTTAGAATTATTGAAAATTAGAGTAGTAACAAGAAATTTGTGTATTATTTTTAAATAAAAGAAATCTTAACAAGGAGACATGAAACCAGAAAGATAATTTGAAACAATTAAAAAGATATTGAGTTATTATACATATATTAATTAATTTTTAATAATACAATTCAAATATACGTATCAAAATTAATGGATTTTTTAGATGTTGGTAAATGTAGTTGTTATATATATATATATTTATAATCTTTCTAAACTACACGTATCTACCACAAAATGTAGAAAAAGTATCTTTATTTTAATTGCATTATTTATATTTAATCTCCCTTTTTTCCCTCCAAAATATGAACATACGATTATTTCATTTTACATATCATACACACAGTGCAGAAAAGTGCAATTAATATATGACAACAATACTCACTTCATCAGTTTTCATCGACATCGTTAATTTTATGTGATTGATGATCTTGTTTTATATGATATCAAACTTTATACGATAGCGAGATGTAACGGATGCTTTTGAATTAATATTTAAAGATTAATTCAATGGATTGATGATACGCGAATGCCGCGAACCTTCTAGAATCTTCAGTATTGGTTATAACAGAAAGGGGCGTAAGCGTCAGAGCGGCAATTTCAAAAACTCATGTAAATCATGCAAATTGCCGCTACGGTCAGTTCTCGTTTCTTCTATATTTTCGTTCAATTTTCTTCTTCATTTATCTTTTTTTCATTTATCAATCTATATATATATATATATCAATTAATAAATATAAAGACTTTTATTATCTTGTACTTTAAATCTGTTACCAATATATTTAAAAAATAACATATCTTATGCTTTTTAATTTATTTGTTTCTACATTACATTAGTTGAAACATTATTTTTAATTTTTCTTATATAATATTATATGATATCAATCTAAAATTTTGCTATTATATATATATATATATATATATATATATATCAAATCGATGTAATATAAATTAAGGATGATTGATCATTATCAAAGCCATTAATCAAAATAAAGCATAAATTAGATTAATGGAAACAAATATCCATCGTCCTCTCCTATTTTATTCTTAGTAATTTGTTTTTACATTGCGATCGCAATCATTATATTTATAATACAAAATCTGAATCTGACAATTGTGGAACACTTAGTTCCTCTGAAGGCTTCGAGGTTTGCTTTTATGTCACAGGCCACTAAAATATCGATCACGCTAATCAATTGATGATTATTGTAAAACGGCAGCATTTGCAGCTATGCTCGGATTATTGATGATTTCACCTAGACTTTCGAGCAGTTCTTTTCTGTAATCATCAAAATCGCCATCGATTGCATTGATCTGCTGATTTTCAATCACATAGAGACAGCATTCTGTGTCTCGGATCAGGCGTTCGTCGTGTGAGACAATAATGACACCACCCTTGTACTCATTGATGGCATCAGCTAGCGCATCGATGGACTCAATGTCAAGATTATTGGTCGGTTCATCGAGAATCACTACATCCGGCGCATTCAAACAGAGCTCAGCCAGGGCTACGCGCGCTTTTTGACCACCTGATAAGTCTTTCATCTTAATAATATGAGCGTGAGAACTGAGACCGAACGTGCCCAATTGTTTGCGCGCTTTTTCATATGGGAGATCAAACAAGCGCATCAGGTACTCTGCGGGAGTTTCCTCAGCAGTCAAATGTTCGCCAGAATGCTGATCGAATCTTCCTATCCTCTGTAAGATGATAAGTTGGGATATTGTATAATACGAAAACATTAGGAAAAAAGATTAGACAAAAAGATGTTAATATATATATATATATATATATATATATATATATATATATATATATATATATAAGCATTATATTATTACAAAAATTTGTCTACGTACCAATCGATGATTTTTCATCGTTTCACCTTTCTGAGGTATCAGATCTCCCATCAGTAATTTTAAAAATGTGGATTTGCCAACACCATTAGGTCCTACTATTGCTATTCGAGAATTCAGATCTATTCCAAAATCTGCATCAATAAATAGTGGTTTTTGTCCATCGTATGCGAAACTTACATCTGAAAGAAATTAATATTTAATTAAAATAATCCAATGTATATTTATATTATATTTCTTATCTTATAATTCAATGAGTAAGGATAAGAAAACTTTTTGTTTTTTGCTTACTTTGAAGACCTAGAATTGGAGGTTGAAGCGGCGGTGGATCTGGGAAGCTGAATTTTACTATATATTCTCTTGGTCTCTGCAACAATTCCGTAGGCCCAGTATCTTCTTCCATCTTTTGCATCTTCGTTCGATTCTTTTCTTGTTTCCTAGTAAGAGCCTCCTTTTGCTTCTTCTCGGCTTGCTTTTTGCTCTGTCCGCTCGCTTTGAGATCTTTCAACCGTTTTTCTTGCTTTTCATATGCCTTTATCATCTCCTTTCTCTTCTGCTCATACATCTTTTTAAACATGCTATAATTTCCTTTATAATAGAACAGTTTTTGTTGATCTAAATGTATGACATCCGTGCACACGTTATCCAAAAAACTTTGATCGTGTGATACAATCAACAAAGTCTTCTTCCAGCCTTGCAGATAATTATCTAACCAGATCACTGCATTTAAGTCCAAGTGATTTGTAGGTTCATCCAACAATAACAATGTGGGTTCTAAGAAAAGTGCTCTCGCGAGAGACACGCGCATTCGCCAGCCACCGGAAAAATTCTTTGTTGCACGATCTTGCATCGAACGATTAAATCCTAAACCAGCAAGAATTCTCCTGGCCCGTGGTTCTGCCGAATCCGCTCCAATGGCCTTCAGTTCTTCATAAACCTGAATATACAACATAAAATTGCATTATTTATAATGTTATAATACAAAACTTATAGAAAGACAGAATTCAAAATAAAGAATATAAATAGATAATAGTACTATTTTAGTACTGGATATTATAGTACTTGTTTCCTTTAAATTTTCCCATAAATTTTCAAATAAATTATTACTTAACTATTTTTTTAAGAATAAATTAAATAATCGTATTTATAAAAACAGGCTATTACCTCTTGTAATCTATTTTGTACAGTAGTATCACCTTGTTCTGTCAATTCTTCTAACTTTTTACATTCATTCTGAAGTTCTGTACATTTTATATCAGCGTTAAGCACAACTTCCACAGCTGGAGTATCATCAGCTATAACTTCCTGTTCGCAATATAGAACATCTATACTAGGTGGAATATTAAAGGCTCTTTTGGCTATATGGCGAAGCAAAGTAGTTTTACCATGACTGTAACCAAATATTAAATATATTATTAATTTCAAAACCATGAATATTACTTTTTTATAAAATTATCTATAATATATTTCATTAAAAATTTATATCTATAGCATAATATAAAGATAATTGCTTTATAAATCTTTTGATATAAGTGAACAAAAAATTATCTAGTCATATATAGATACTTAATTATAATTCTTCATGTATATATATGTTATATGAATGTTGCATATAGAGCAAGTATCAAGAACATACCCATTAGGTCCAACTAAACCATAGCGTCTACCCTGTGCTATGAGCAAAGTAGCATTAGTAAAGAGTTCTTTGCCTTTAGCTGCTATGCTGAAATTTTCGACCTTGATGTCTACAGCATTATCTAGTTGCTGATTACCGCGCTGCTGCGTCTGGCTCTGCGAAATCGTAAAGTTAGATTCTAATTCGCTATGACCCTGGCCACCAGTCTTTGTCAGTATTTCTAATGTTTTCTCATATTCTTGCTGCTTCTTTAACTTTTTCTTTTCCTTGTGTGTAAGCTTTTTAACCAATGTTTCTTCATTAATCTCCATATCTGCGATCTCCTCCGTGATATCCTTAGTGTCATTTTTTATCTTATTTTTCGTCTTGGTCGACATTGCTCGACCTTTGTTCCTGCAGCTATGTAATCCGTATGTTCTCCAGCTGTTCACACGCGTACCCTAACCTTATCCTCTTCACATGCACCTTGATAGCAGTGACTGTTCGCCACGTGATGTCATATAGACTTGAATTGTAATTAAGTTGGCAGCCATGTTTTGACACCATTAAAGACGAATATATTCAATATTGTATCTCACTTTTCGATTAAAGATAGAGTGGACTTGTAATGTATCTTTTTCTAAGAGACTAAGAGAAAATGTAAGAATCGTAAGAAGATATGAAGATATGAAGATAATCTTATCAAGGAGCCTTATCAATTTGGCTAATAATGATGACACTTATAAATAATATCTCATTATTCAATCATTTTGAAATCGTTTAAATAATAAATTATTCCAGCTAAGTTAAGCAATAACATTGATCAGATTATATGATAATTTAGAAGCTTTATATTTTCACAGCTTCGATCTCATTTATCGGTTTTAAGAACATCCTCTATGAGTGTCTAATATTATTTATGAAATAATGAAGTAAGACAGTAGTATAAATCAACAATGATTCAAATTCAAATCTTTCAAACGAAATTTTTATTTTCAAATACGATTTAATGACAATATGGCTTTTTAATAGCTTTTCGATATCAACAACTAATAGTTTCAAATAATAACAGCTACATTTTAAACAGTGCAATTAAACAATGAACTAAAAGTTCTTTTTACTCATAATTATCATAAACCTTCGATGACATTAGAATTAAACAACTCTACTACAACCTTATTATTTAAATATTATGATTTAATAATGAATCAAAATTTCTACTTTTTAGTGATTTATAGACATTCTTGAAAAGAATATAAAAAGAGGAGAAAGTAACAAAGAAGTTTCGATAGCATTATTCGAGCAACCTTCTTATTTCGCTCATATAGGTCAATTTAAACAACACTATATAAAGATTCCTGAAAACTAGTAATATTCATATTATGCTCATTCACACTCTGCTTCATAAGATTCCATGTGCGGCACACAGCTGTTTCCGGGAGTTGTTATTTTCGTTTCGATAATAGCGACATTGGTTTTCTGCGATTTTAAATATTTATATATAAAATTTCATATAACGATAACTTTCAGTTTAATCTGAATGCATTCTCTTTAATGTTTATCATAGTGCAGCGTTATATTGTGCAAATTCTTTGGGATATTTAAGTTAAAATTGCAAGCATCAAGTGAGTTGTAAATTAACGATACAATTATTTTATATGCAAGGCATGTCTCCAAAGTAGATTTGATGACCATTTAATATATTTTTGTCGGCAAGGATAACCCTTTCTTTGTCCAGGCAAGTTTGTTTTATATGTTACATTATCGATTTCCTACCTTGTATCTGTTGCTCAATGATAATGCTCAATTATTTTACGCTCAATCCTATCGCAGTTTAGCATCTTTTGAATCCAGTTGGATTTAAAAGTGCTTGTATGCTTTCTATATGTATATCAAAATTTTTATTTTGGAAGAAGTTTTGACTTAAGACTTATGCATTAAGATTGACTTAATATTAATGCAAGCTCTTAATTCATTTCATCAAGAATAAAAGTTGTATATAAAGATTTTAATTAGCATATTTCATTTGAATGAAATAAGTTATACATGATCAATTATATTTTCTGCTATTTTTTACAATTCTATTTTTTATATTTATTTAATTGTTCCTAAAAAAAGATTATATTTAAAACAATAAGAATTAGATAGTTATAAATTAAATATATTGTGGAAATTCAAACTAATATATCTTAAGTATTCCATATTGTTCTAATATTATTAAGAATATTACAAATATAGTTTTAATGATATATAATTTAATCTGCATTTTATTTTGGATATACAACATTGAATATATAACGAATAATCAATTATAGATATATGTAATCTTAAATATCGTTATATATAAAATATATATAATTGTAATTATAAAGTTTAATTTGAAGATACTTGCCGTAGCTTTGTTTATGGTTGTAGGCTATTGAACATGGCACAAGATGATGTCAATAAGTTAACAAGGGAAGATTTCGATGCTGGCCCATGTAGTTCCGATGAGATTGAACCTGGATTATTCTTGGGTAATCTCACGGCTGCTACTAATATTGATTGGCTAAAGGAAGCACGAATAACTCACATATTGACAGTAGATTCTTGTCCACTACCAAGAAAAATTCAAGAACATCTCCCAAATTTGAACACCAAGTATATTCAAGTGACAGACATGCCGCGAGAAGATCTCTTAACGCACCTCGAAGAATCCTACGAATTTATCGATCGTGCTCTCGAATCCAGTGGCAGAGTATTGGTGCATTGTTACTTTGGCGTGTCACGATCCGCCACTGTAGTAATCGGTTATATGATGAAGAAGCATGAACTGAGCTTTACGGATACATTCCAGATAGTAAAGTCAAAAAGACGCTTCGTTGCTCCCAATCCTGGTTTTGTGGCGCAGTTGCGTTTATACGAGGACATGAATTATGGCGTCGATAGCACCAATGTACAATTCAAAATGTACCGATTACAGATTGCCGCCGACAAAGTGCGCAAGGCACGAATTCTCCCGCAAAGTTGTGTCGATCTGGTGAAACCGGATCCAGCTTTAACAACTGTGCGTCCTGAACCAACAGTCTACCGTTGTAGAAAGTGTCGTCGAATCCTAGCCAGTGCAAGCAATATCCTACCTCATGCGCCACGTGAGAAACAGATCTGGCGGCACATCAGTGTGAAAAGTACTTCGAAGGGTGGCGAGAACTGCAACAAACTGCCTCAGAAGAGGGAAGAACCAGCGCGGGTTGAACTGTGTAACAAAATCTATTTTGTAGAACCCTTGGCTTGGATGCCCGACATCATGCATAATGTTGAGGGAAAACTGAATTGTCCGAAATGCAATACGAAACTTGGTTCATATAGCTGGATCGCTGGTAGTCAGTGTCCCTGTGGCAGTAAAATCGCGCCTGCCTTTTATCTTGTACCCTCTAAACTTGACTGGAGCAATGTCGTACAAAATGTTCAAGTAACTGTATAATAACGAAATGTGAAACAATAAGAAATAAAATTTAAATTATTGATTTGAATCAAGTTGAATCAAGAAGATGGAAATTGTGAATTTTATACTCAATGAACTTACAGAATTTTGCAGCAGTTTGAAATCCCTTACTAAGTGTAAACCATTGAAGAACATCATGAAGATATCTAAGAAACATTCGATAAGTACTATAAATTTCATAAGTACTATAAATATTTTGAAGATGTTTTTCTAAACGGTTATTTTATTGAAGTACAATATTATGGATCAAGATGATCAACACGGATATACATAGTATAGATAAGCATTTTTATCTTGAATGAATATAAATTTTGTTAATTTTGTTGATATTGCGGGATTTATACAATTTTTAATTGATTAAAAAGTCATTTAAGTTAAAAAATCCATTAAGGAGATCATTTTAATCATATTATTTTCTTCACATATAAAACTTAATATTATTTATTTTACAAAAAGTTTCTATACTAAGAGATATCTAAGAGATTCTGTGCTATCTGCTAAGGATTGAAAATAACGCATTTAAGAACGATATAACATACGAAAGCGACCAATATTTAGACAGGTTGACTATATTCTAATCTTGTGCCAATATATTTCGATATGTGTACATATATACATGTATTTGTTACATATATCTATATGTTGTACTTTTCTTATTGCATATATATATCTCTCTCAATGAAACATTCGGAAATGTCCTCCAATCTCGATGTTTTTATTGCACGACACTATCCATATCGTATCTATGTATATCTATATATATATGTAAGGCCGCAATTTTGTAGAATAACATTTTATGTATATTCTATGCTTGAGATATTATGTTGTGCATATAATGCACACAACTTAATATTATGAAGAAAAAAAAGAAACGCACTGTTACTTATTCGTTACCCTGTATTTAAAATTTACAACTTACACTCGATCTAATCAATTGATGATTGTCATCGATTAAGGCATATGAGTCAGAGTTTTGGCTGTTTATGCATTAATGCAATAATACAGAACGTTTGCGTCATCATTCTATACTATACAGTTCTGAGATATTCGAGATACTAGTGTAATCTTTGGTTTCAGAAAATCGAGCAAAAAAAACACATGATCGATTTTAGATATAGAATGATATCACATACTCGCATGCATCGCGGAGTACGTCGAGCCATAGGGATGCGCTCGCAGTCTTAGGGCGTTTAAGCTATTCACGCTGGGTCCATCGAGTGATGTCCCGTGATGAATATCGGTCTGGTGATGATGATACGGTGGCAGGCCGACATTAGTCAGACCACCGTTCGCGGCGAAGCCGTGGCAGCCGGTGGTCGCGGCAGTTTGCACTGCATAATGCTGCGTTTGCATCGTCCTCCAGTAGTCGCTATAGGGATACTGCGCCGTCATCTGAGTGTTCGTGATCGCGCTCTGTGGTGATTCCGCGTTGTTTTCCTCTCCGTGCTGCGGCGGATGCGACAACCTGATGGGACGTAATGGTAATGCAGCTTCCATCTCCCTGCTCGCGGACACCCCCCGACTCATTGCCGAGCTTCGCTCGTTCCGCCGGAACTTCGCTCGCCTGTTCTGGAACCACACCTGTGCAAAAAGGGGAGTCCCCTCGCTGTCAATGTTCAACGCGAATCTTACATATCGTTGAAAAGGAAAGAGTAGGTTAAATTATCTTTCATTGCGAAGAAGTCGCACGTAAATGAAAACGTTTTATGACGACGGAGAATAAATCGTGATCGAGATATAGGAATTGCAATGCAATAATTTTGCAATAATTTTACAATAAATAAATGCAATTTAAATGCAGCCTTTTCTTTTTCTTTTATAGATTTGTTTTTTATCCGGAAATCATGTCGTGCGTTTCATGTTATTTCAGATACCTAAAAAGTCGGTATGTGCATTTCAATATCTGTATATATGTATGCGTGTAAGAAAGAGAGAGAGAATATAGTTCACTGATTTCTGTAGAATCTCTTACTCCTAAACGTAAAATATACATCTATCAAATTAACTCAACCGTTATCATTCATTAAATATCTATAAATTCTACGAACTGACGGATAAACGGACAAATAAATCTGGTTCAAAGGGCCGCGCCGCCTTTTAGAAGTATCACCAGAAATACGTACCGAGACCTAGTGGTATCAATATCTCGCATCCGACATGAACCCGAAATCCCAAGACAAATAAATCCGATTCAAAGGACAGGCCAGAGGCAACTTTTTAGTGAAAAATCTTTTCGCGCTCGGACCTCTTGCTCCTCGCCGTCTCTTTCTCACGCGTCACCCTTGAGATCTACGTGCGGCCGCGCATTTCGCTTGCGTGCTCCCTAGATAGCCAGGAAGGGAGAGGGGAGCGGCGGCGGCAGCGGAAGGACGCGGCGCGACGCCGGGCGGGACAGCGTGACGGCTCCTGGCAGGCGTACCGACGCCGCAGACAGACGGACGGATAGACAGGCGCGTGCACCGAGCGACGGCGACGGCGACGCGACGCGACGTATCGCGCACACGTGCTCGGCGCGCGATCCGTGCCGGAGCGCGCAGATGCTGGAGCGAAGCGGAGCGTGTCTCACCGTCCGGCTAATCATAGCTCCACTGTCTCCTTCTCTCTCTCCTTCTGCCCTGACAACCTGTCTCCTCCGATTTTCTGCCTAGCTGTCCGCGACCTCTACCTTCCGCCTCCTGCTCCTTCCTCTTCTTCTTGTCCTCCTGTTACTTCAGTTCCCTCATCTTTCTCTCCCTCGAATTACCGACGACACTGCGCTCGATACGGGAACACATGTGCGCGTCGTGATACTTTCTCGGATGGCTAATCCTCTCGGTTACCGAATGGAGCACGGCTTCAAAGAGCAGTCGGCCTGCCCTATGAGTCGGTCGGCTGTTCGCTTGACTGGTTACTTGATTCGTGTGCGTCTCGCGGCGGTTTAGCGTTCCGCTACGATCCATGGTAGTTATACAAGGTGAAACGTTATCGAGAACAATAACCGTTCGATATAATTGAAGACCTTTGGTCTCTGGATATTTAATCATATTTTTCGGCCATTTTTAATTGGCTCGTACCTCGCTGAAGAGGTACTAGCGATGCTTTGCGGTATTAAAAATGATGAGCATTATGTTCATTCTCAGATATTAGAAATGTCAGTGTAAGGCAGACTGGAACAGCTGAATAATAAGATATAAGTGCGACGAAAGCAGAACACAATAAGAAGTATGTAACAATAAAGCACAAATAAAGCAATGAGAAAGACACAAAGGAAGGATACATAAAAGTTACACAATCAATTATTTTTCTAACAGACTTCTCAATCTGTAGTACGCCGATGCCTTCTAAATTTACTGAAATTACAAATATACTTATCGCGTAATCTCGTTTTTACACCTATTTCAGTCTGTCCCACTCGACATCAAGGTACACAACGAATGCGTTACCTGTACTCTGGCTTCCGACAAAGATACCCTGGTTGCTAGTTCCTCGCGAACGAATGCATCCGGATAATGCGTTTTCTCGAACACCCTTTCCAACGCAGCCAACTGTTGCGCCGAAAAGGTCGTCCTGCTTCTTCTGGGCCTTCTGTTTCCAACAGTAGCGGAAGCCTCGTTGCAATCTATGGGTAATAAATATCAGATAATTAATTAAATTAGTTTTCTGTCGAGAAGATGATCCAGCAGTAGCTGTTGATCTCGCTTCAATTTTATCGGCAAATTCCGAAGCCGAATCTTTCCTAAAAAATTACGGGAATTCGATTATTTAAGGTACCTCTGCATTCCCTTGTCGAGCCATTTGGATCATCAAATAATCCGATAATTGGGATCGACCTATCTAAATCCCGGAGATTATTTCGATTATCTTCAATGTTTTACCATAATTTAATAATTTAATAATTTAACAATTTCATTCGACAGGAAATTTTCTCAAAATAAAACTCCCAACTCGCTCAAATGACAGAGATGTAACTCCGCGAAACGTGTATGTCAGTACGTACATACGTACGTCAGTTTCATTTAAAGTTGCTTTTCGCAGTCGCCGGCAAAATGTTGCTTCGCCAGAAGAATGCGAAATTATTTCTCGGCGATCTGCCGCGTACCGAAACGCAAACGGTCTCGAAGATGCCGCTCGCGATACCGGCGGCCTGCACCGAAAAAAAAGAGGGAGAAAAAAGGAAAAGAAAAAGAAACATGCGCGGGCCGGCTACAGTCGCGGCTATTCTTTGAATGACTCCACTATGCTTGGGCATTCATCAAAGCGGCATAATACGAGCAGCATGACTGGAAATGCGCAATTTCGATGAAATCGAGTGCGCCGCGACGCGCGAACTAAACATGTTGGCAGCACGATGAAGTCATTTATTGTAGATACGCGATGTTTTCCTCCTTTCCCTTCTCTTTTTTACATTAGTAATATAATTTTTCAATATATATATATATATATATATATATATATATATATATATATATACCTACTAATTTAATATATCTTATATAATTTATATAATCTTATCTAATCTAATATATCTTTAATATAATTTCATTTATATGTAAATCGTAACCGGTACGTATTACGCATATTACATATGACAATTTTCTAATTAGATCCAATTAAAAATATCTGTAACTTGTCTTGAAAAGAACATTCAAGATTATTCTCCTTCCATTTCTCCATATTACGATTTCATTCCGAGTTTCTTCGCTACATTTCATGTTATGCTCATAATGTGCCTTTTTATAGTACGCTTCGCTTCTTATGATCAGATTTCAATATACAATATTCCAACTTTTAGATTAATTTTTCTACCAATAATAATGATGTCGAGCATCCATAATTTTCCAGTAATTAGCGAGGGGAAATAAGAGGCTCTTTATTGAGTATATCAAGAGAGGCCTTTTAAATCTTAGGAAATCTTTCGAACTCCTCTCTCTCTCTCTCTCTTTCTCTCTCTCTCTCTTTCTCTCCTTATTGAGACATGTAATTAATAATTAATTAGATTGAAACGAGAACATGCGATCGTGCATTATAATCACGCGCATTATTACATAATATCTTATCGTAATGTTAATTCTATTTTTCTTACCTAAAGAGTGCGTCGGAGTAGATAGCAGGCGTGAGACGGTGAAGTCCTGCGGCGTGTGCGAATTTGCGAGTTGCGAGACGATCATGCCGTTACTCGCGCTTTGCTCCGCCGCATCCGCGCTTAACATCTTTCCCGTCGTGCTGCTTCAACGCACGTCGATTCGGCCTTACGTCGGCATGACAGACAATCAATACAATTCCATTGTCTGGTGCTTTGCTTCTTGCAGAATCCTTAATTTTTTAACGACTTCCTCTCCGCGTATTTTTACACCGACCGCATCCCTCGCAGCACGAGCGTCGTCTCGGGTTCATGAGATGAAATCTCACCTACGAGGAAGAGCGATTTCGTGAGAAGAACATCGCTTTGTATATCTGGATTTTGTTAATATGATCAATTAATAATTAATTCGATAGTATTACCGACACAATCGATGTCGATTTAAATGAGACCGCTCCGACTGCTGAAGATACTTTTAATTTATTCCTCTAATTTTTATTCGACAATGCGAATAGATTTCACATAAAAATCAAGCAGCTAATAGATCTGAATCCTGTGCGTTCAGAAACATATAATATAAATCGAGCGAAAAGCGAAGCCGCAGACGTTGAGCGGTTTAATTTCATGTGACATGATTATTCGGACGCGATCTTAAAATATCAGCTAGAAACTTAATATTAGCGAGGCTCGGGGGATTGTAGTAGAAAACTCAAAACGCGAGAAGCGCGAGCCAATTCGCGCGAATGCGCGCGCGCGCGCGCGCCGTGAGCTACACGACGCGCGTTGCGGCGACCGACCCGTATTCCTTCAAAGTTTGGACTACTCTCAAACGGAAACGTTAGAGCTACAATGTAAGTGACTCGCGAGAAACTCCTGCATTTGCATGACACGCGTTGCGAGGCATTCTAACATGGAATCGAACGGATTCTTGACGACAGCAGTAAAAATGAGAACGGGCGAGTCTTGCGTCACGAGGGTTCTTATTTGAGCCTATCGGGGAAAGAGCGAAAGAGCGTAATAACATTTTTCCATATGGTTACTTCAATTTCCATATGGTAGCCTCCGTTTGAGTCTATCCATTTGTTGCTTGTTTCTGGAAAAAAAAGACGGAGGGAGGGAAGGGGAAGTACTGTAATTACATCGATCGTTTCCTGGGGCAGCATACGATATTATTCAGATATATTCCCGAGCCATGCACACCGTCAAGCTTCCTTTTTAAACGTACAGATCATCTATCCAATTCGCCCGTTAAATTATAATGTAATTAATATAATTAATATATAGACGAGCACTTTTAATTTATCACGAAACTGCTCGCGATGCGATTGATTGTGATCGCTTCCTATTCGAGACGAGATAAGTATAAAATAGCGAAATTATTGACTGACATTACGAGTTACAGTACAATATCGCTTTCGTCTCGATTATCGCTCTTATATAATTGTGTTACATGTCTAATGTTAAATCTGATCATTCTATTTATCCCACGTTGACCCTGAACGCGATCCTCGTATCGGGCGATTAAAATTCAGAATCGGCTGTCCGCATTTAGTGCTTAAGTGCGCAGCTAAACAGAGATGCAATATATCAGAGACTAGATCTAGTCACATTTAGAGAGAGGAAAAGAGAATGGCTTAACTCGAACTCGCTGAAGTTAACTTTCCACAGATTCGCTTCTACGCTTGCAGATTCGCCAAGTCTCGAAGGGACGATTTAATCTTCTTAATTCGGACGAGTTTTTCAAAAATATCGATTAAACGAGCATCGCAAACGAACGTTTCGTCGACTTTGTAGACCGTTTCGCGGTTATTAAAGGCACATTATTTACGGAATTATTTATGGCGGCACACGGGTAATTATTTACGGAGTGCAAGCGGCGCGTTTATGCGTAATTTGTCTGAGGAAATGTTAATTGAAGCATTTCTGAGTTCGAGCGTGACGGTGCAATTAGGGCCACGTGCCAACCGTTCGACAAAATATTCGCAGCTTGTTCGAAACTCGTTCATAGCGCGTGTGATGGTCCAATGGCGTGTACAAACGCGATCATTTTCCGCTGATCATCCGTCTTGTCAAATCTTGGCAAATTACAGTACACAAACGCAGGTATCAGTGACAATTAGACGCAATTTAATATAATTCTCATGATATATGAGATGATACACGAGATGTAGCACGTGATACGATTTAACCGTTCATTCGATTTTGTAGATTCGTCAGTTCACTGAGAAAATCTATTCGCTATCGATTGATTTAATAATTGCATTCAATCCTTATCGATTTAACTGATCATGAATCGATCATCGAAATTATTTCCGCCAAAGTTCCGATCACGGAAGGAATTTATACGAATTAAATCATCCCATAAATTAATTTCGTCGCGGATGCCGCGCGTTTTATCGCGCTTATCACGGCGATGTCGTAAAGAGACATAAATTAAAATAACATATATATGTTGTATATTAATACAACGCCCGATTAAGGGTCGTTTGGTCACGCGCGTCTCGCATCCCCCCTTGGAATAAGAAATCTGTCCGCCGCGATTTTCCTGTCACTGTAAAAGTATGCTAATCTCGATATTTATAAGCGCGATCGCGACCGAGAGGATACGGCCAGAATCCACGCACGTGTCGCGGTTCAATTACGATTTGTCACGGGTTTCCGGTCCCCCATCGGGGGGTTTTCGTGCGCGGAGCGCCGAGTTTTCTCGCGTGAATAAATAATCACGATGTTTTCCCCGCGTAAGGCGTTTCTGCGATCGCCGTCGTAATTGTAATATTATGCGACATCGATCTCCGTTAGATTTTCACGTGGAGCCGCTTTCCATTTGGCGCTTAAAGCGGGACATGCTGATGATGCGGATGATGTGACGAAAACGATCTCTTTCATCGCGTTTTATTAATATATAAATTGTTGTGGGTAAATGCATTAGCGCGAATTCCCCATTTGAATTTCGACGAAGGGATATCTTTCCGTCCCGCGAGATGCCTTGAACTTTGCAGCTTCGGCCGATAGCCGAAGCGATTCCTATCGAGTGTCGATTAAGCTTATTAACCCTTAAACAGCGGCATTCGTCAATTGGCGTTTTATCGCGCGACAGCGACCTGATCACCTTATCTTCGATAATCGAGAATATTCTTTCGATTGCGTATTTTGCTCATTTATTATTACCACGATAACGGAAGGTAGCTGCTAATAAATATGTTGTAAATAAAGAAAGTAATTAAAGGATAACTGTACACAAGTTTTTGATTTGTTACATTATATACATTATCACACATATATATATATATATTTTTGTTTTGTTTTGTTTATTATTACGAATTTTTATATATGTTTTCATTATGTTATGTGTACTAGATATACAGTTAACCAATACTCGATTTTTAGTACCGTAATTAAGTGCTACATTCATTATCGCGACTTTACGTTTATCATCGCGGTAGAGTTATTTGCCGAAAATGTTAAATTTGAATAGATGAAATTCGAGATTATCGAGCTCAACCTAAATCTACGCGAATCTAATCTCTCCCTTTGTAGATACCTCGGCGTTACTTATTCACACAATTTTTGTCAAACGGTCAACATCTCGTCTCTGCTTCTCGGTGTACCTGCTGTATCTCCGAACTTATTTCACTTTCTCTTATACTCGCGCAGCTTCCATCCTACGCAGCTTCCATCACAGAGTTCCGCAAGTTTAAAACGGAGGATTTCCAAGCCAAGAATAAAAAGATAATACACCTTGAACCAATTATGCGTCGCACATCCAGGTTTTCGTTACACGGTCCAAGTCCACGCTTCTCTCAAACGAATGTTGCGATAATGACAACGTTACAAGCGGTCGAGCTGATCGAGACACTTGGTCGCGGTCTCGCGCTCCAAGACATCATTCTGCTCGAGGCGGCGAGATGCCAACTGACTTGGTCGCGTTAAGACGTACTTAAAGGTCCTCATCGACTCCTCCGGTTCTGTTCCTCTTTCTCTCTCTCTTCTCACTCCCTCTCTCTTTCTCTCTCTTTCCCTCGTTCTCCTCAATCCTCTGGCAGGTCCGCGCTGTCGCTCCTCGCCAACGAGCGGATGGAAGTAGAGCGTTTTAAGAGTAGGTGGAGATTTCCGTCACAGGCTCCACCTTCATTAGAAGCTCATTGGTTTCTAAGTCATCTCGCCGACTGCAACGATCTTAGAAACGGAAGGACCTACGCACACGGCGTCTTATTAAGACGCTGCGGATGGTCGCACCGGGAACGCGCTGAGGCAATCGATTTATTTCCGTCGATGTCATTTCGACGCGCAATGCGTTCTCCGTGTGACGATTGCATATCAAGCACGGAGAGTTGTTCTCCCTTCCTTTCTCTCTCTCTCTCTCTCTCTCTCTCTCTCTCTCTCTCTCTCTCTCTCTCTCTTGGGGAAAGTTACCGGTGACGATGAGCATTCTTGCGTCGCTTTTGCGCGAAGCGCACGATGCTCCAGATTAAAGGATCATGTTCGGAAGCGAGCAGCGTACTTTTAGCAAGGCTATTAATTAGCGCTATTCGTTAGAGCTTTAGGAGCTCTCTGTTAAAAGGCAACTGTCCGGTGGCCGAATTAACTGTAACTTAACTGTAGAATGAAACACGAGCACCTTGCAGGGCTTCGATGACCATTCGGCGGACTCAGTTGACACTCGTGGAAATTCGGCGGAACGGAAGAATGGATAAATGACTCTGTTGTCGCCGTTGGAAAGTGTCAACGAGAAATGACTCGTTAAGTGCGTGACGTATGGCTGCAGTTGGCAGGCGCCGGCGCCGTCATAGCGGTTTCCATTTTCAAGGACGCGCATCAGCAGCAATTTTTATAAACCAGAACACGAGTCTCGTGTCTCGTTCGCTCGCCCCGTCCTCTTCCTTGTATCGGCGGCTAGTATCTCGTTACACAGGGGTGTCACGTGTCCCTACGATGTCCCTACGATAGATACAGTGCGGGATTATTTGGAGCGATCGGGAACGAATAAAACGCTGAATGGAGGATCCGCTTTTCCCGCTAGCGATAATTTCCGTTCCGAGAATGACATTTTAATTAAAAACATCGATGCTCTCCAGCTTCCAAGAGAAATCGATACCTCCTGCCATTTTTGTTATCCGTCATTCTAGGCTCATCGTGGGAGAACGGTAGGGGGAGCAATAAATCATCGTTTCTCCGTCTTCCGGATATTTTCCGGGATAGAAATGGGAACGCGAAAGAAAAAAAAAAAAAGAAAAAAGAAAAAGACGAACTTGAAATATTTGGATCCACCTTTCTTCCATCGTTGATTTATAATCCTGTTTTCGGTCGGCTAACATCTAACCCAATACAAACACGGATTTGCGTATTTGCGCACAGATACGAAGAAAGGAAGGGAAGAAAAAAAAGGAGGAAAAAAAAGAGAACAAAAAATGTCGAATAGAAAAAGGCGGACGCGATCAATTCTCCGAAGCTCGATTCTCTCTCTCTCTCTCTCTCTCTCTCTCTCTCTCTCTCTCTCATTCTCGCGGCGCTAGCGAAGGAGGGCAAAGAAAAAAGAGAACCAGTTTTTTCAGACGCGTTTATTTAGCGCGGTCAATAAAGCGCACCTAAGCTCATAGCTCTGTTTCAGGAGGACCGAGACGGGGTGGCGTGATTAATGTTCGAGAGCGCCGGTGACTTATGTAAATATCGGAGACACGAAAAAATATATATAAGCGGGGCGAAAAGGGGGGGGGGAGAAGGAGGGGAGGGGGAAGATTAAAAGAAAAGGAAAGTGCGGATGGATCCACCCTTGGAACTTGGCGAACTGGATACGGAGTTTACTGGATCCCTCATGATCCACCGCCGCGCCCCCCAAACATTGTTCAGGACGCCGGTCGAGCGCACAATACGAGATCGATATCGAACATCAAACAATCGCGCGATGATCCTGAGAAATTCCTCCTCGCGCGCGCTTCGATTAATAATATGCCAACCAAACAACGCCAACCGATCCCTCCTTTCTCCTCCCCTCCCCCTCCCCCYCCCCCCSCGAAACCCTCTACGAAATGGCTCTCCGAAAGTTTAGTGCCGCAAGGTGAGATGAGATTGCGCCAGCGGAAGGAGTTTTATGGCACAGTAAAAATATTTTTAGGACCTCTTAGCTGGGTGTTTTCGAGCTTTCTTTCCTCCAGGAACGAGAACGCTTCTGAATAGTAAAACGATCGGCGGCCGAGGTTGAGCTGACGCTGCGCGCCTCTACATTGAGATCTTATCCTAGGCTAGGATTCCTAGTAATTCGCGCGTGATGATCGCGATGAGATTAGCAAGATCGTCAGCAGATCGCCCATCTTTTCGTAATCGAATTTTCCACGATGCGAGCGTGGCTTTCGATTATGGGAGATCGACGCTCTGGCTTCGCTCGTAAAATTAGAGCGCGCAAACGCGAGCCGGTCGGCACGAGCAAATCGCGCGCGGCGGACCGCTCGTTTCGCCGTTCTCGTCGCTCGTAACGTTCCCTTCGCGGCGACGAGAAGAAATAGGAAGGACAGGGGAGGCGGTAATTTTATGGCGCAAAACGGCCGAAAGTGCGTTAAAAGCTGGGCGACAGAGTGCCGACAGCTGACCGCGTTACACGGGACGTCGCAAAGTTATGCACCGTGCCTCTCGACATTAATGGACGAATAAAGAAGAGCGGCGTTATGGTGCCGGCGTTACGGTGTTAACGGGCAACATTATGCCACGGAGTTATAAAACCGTCCGGCATTTCGAATTAGATTAGAATTTCTCAAAGATCGGGGCATCCAGCTCCGGGAAACGGCCGACTGTTAATCGATTTTGCCGCCGCGCGCGATATTTACCGAGAGGTCATATCGAATTAGAAATCAAATAACATGCGAATAACGTAAACGTAGGAAATGAACGCAAAATGAGAAAAAGGGAGGCACATGATAATCGAATATCGATACATTTCTGGCGAACGAATTAGAAAGCTCACGTTCGTTCTTTTCACATTCGCGGCGCCGTGGACGGCGCGAGTGGCACGCGACTCTTATATCGCCGCGCGATTTTATTTATACGAGGCTTTTACGACGCTCCGAGTCACTGCCGCCGTCAAATAAAACGGCTGTCGGCCATTTTCGAGAACTGCTTAAAGCCGCAACATCTCGGCGACTTCTGTAATAGCCGCGCGGAATGATCCAGCGATTAATGAACACTCCGGTGCCGCGATCGCGCGAATCCGCTCGTGATTCCTAATTTCGCAGCGAGGAGCATCCGTCCTGAGCATCGTCTCGTTCGTTTATTTCTCCTCGTTTAGGCATTCGGCGGTTCGTCTTATTTGTCCGAAAGAAGAGATAAGCCTGCGCTCGCGCTCGCGCGCTGTTCCAGTCGCGGTGAGACAGACGCGCGCGTCGCGACGCCTTGACACGTACACGTCGCGCGTCGCCTGAGAATTATTAGGCAGGCTGGTGCTCGCGTTTTCCGTCGTTCTCGCGCCAAGACGCCCGATGCTTTTGTTCTCTCGCTCCCCCGGCTATCTCCGTTGTCTCCGTTCTCCCCAAAAAAAGAAAGAGAGGGAAAGAGAGGGAGAGAGGGAAAGCTGCCGCGGTATGCGCGATCGCGAGGAAGCGCGGCATTCTGCGATCTCGCGTTTAGCCGCAAACTGAGTCAGGATATCACGTGGGGATATAAACAGGACACACGTGGAGATAAATCTGTCGCAACTTCGCTGGCGACTTCGCTGGAAGTCCGAACGGATTCGAAGGGCGGAATCGATAGGGCTCCACTTCACGAAATTCAGTTTCCTTATCTTCGAATCCTGCAAAGTCCTGCAAATTTAAGATCGCGCGGGAAAGTCCGTCGCAGAATTTAATTCATTCAATTTTGTCAAAATAAATAATACCTTCAAACTATTTGTTACTCAGTTATCTATATCGATATGTATACGTACTTGGTCTTCATGAACTTGCCCTTGTCCATTCGCAGAAGACAACTCAATGGCGCATCTTGATCAACAAACAAAAGATCCGTGTTGAGGTGCATCGCGCTGTGTACGTTTTTCGTTCAGGAGGAAATTCGAATTCGCGTTTGCGGGATGCCACTTCCGGCTGCTTCCGTTTTTTTCAATCAGCGTGCCTGAGCAAGATGCCAACTGGGACGCAAGTCCCAGACCAAGTCCCTGAGACGCCTCGTCGTGGGGGCCCGATGAGTGGCCAACGTTCTGTAACGCGAGCAGGGGTCGCGTGAAACCGCAGATGCGGTTTTCGACCACCGTGACGCGATCATGGAATCGTGGAATCGTTTCCACATGTGCGCGAGCGGCCAGCACGTGGAAAGCGCCGCTTCCGAGCGCCCTTTTCCATAACATTTCCATATTCCCCGGCATTAGCCACTTCGCCGTCGCCGTTTCGGCCAATTCTCGCTCATCGTCTCGCGCCGTTCTCGCTGACGCGTAAAGTCCGCCGCGTTTCACCGCTGTTGCGGGTTGCGACTGCTGCCGGACTCATCCGGAGGGTAGTCTGCATCTGGCTATGTTCAGGTCGGTCGTGCGACGGAACGTAATGGAAGGCCTGATAAAATCTTCGATGGAAAACCTTTTTTTCAGCACCGTGAAGTTATCCGAGTAACAACGTCCGACCATCTTCCCGCGCTGGGTTAGATCATAATGGCGCAATGCTGGAGAACGTTACGAATCGGACACTGCAGCTTGACTTATAGCCGCCACTCCCCCTTTGAATTTGCTTCCCCCCGCGAGCTCGCGCGAGGGAACGTCTCCGCGCTTAACGCACCGTGACGTCTTAAATTTCGGCCAATTCACGGCGCGGAAAGCCGAGGTGACCATCGCGCGGTCACCGTGAAGCCATCGCGTTAAGGATGATCAAAAGAGCGAGGGGGCCTGAGAGCGCCGACGATGATTTCAGCAGGTCGCCAACGGCCATGCAGTCGTACGCCGCTTTCGTTGCTGCGATCATGGATATCGCGAGTTTCTTTTCCTCTCTAGTCTTTTTTTCTTTTTTTCTTTTTCCCCCTAAGATACCTCGTGATCAAAGATTTCAGATCTTGTTTCTCGGATAATGAGCATTAATCAAGCAATCGGTAACGATCGGTAAAGAATTCGAGCGCAGGATATCGCAAGATCGTTAATATTTGATTAGGATCGATCGTAGATCGGTGATCGAGTAGCTGATGATTCGATCAGTAGCGATTCAAATCGCTCTAGATCTGTCGTAAATCTAACAATAGGGAAAAAGGATCCCACAAGATGCCGGTAAGGATGCAGGGATTCCCGATGGAAACGGAAAATCGACTGCAAACGCGGTCATCCGCCACCGTGACGCTATCGAATTAGAACACCCAAAGGATCTTTGAGACCTTAGGGGTCTCGGTGATCGTAAGTTCTCGTAAGAAGCGGATAATGTCGGAGCGATTCGATATATGAAACGGCCGTTTTCTCGTCATTACTTCATAAAAAGTACCGTGCACTAAGAATTTCGATCGATTGGATGATACATCTCAATAATTTAATCAAAAACGCTTTCTCAATCCGTGTTTGTTAAACCGTTTCAATGCAAAATCCTATTCAGATTGTACAATCGTCGCTTAAAACATAGGAGCGAGGAACGACGAGCGAGAGAGGTGGTGCAGCTTTTTAAAAATAAATTTCCCAAAACGAGGGAAAGCCGTGTAAGAACCTTCAACGAAGGAGTCAAGGACGAGGTCGGAAGTGCTACCATTTCAGCCATTACTCTTTCTCGGGAAGAAAAAGCGAGGAAAGCTGAAAAATCTCTCCGAAACGGAGGCTGAAGGCGAAGGAACAACGCTCTGTCCTGCGGTCCACCCCTCGTTCAACCAATTATAAGCCTCATACGTCATTCCCGCCAATTAGCGACGAAGAAAGTGAGGTCTCGCTCGGAGATGCGCAGCAACCGTCGCTTCAGTTTTCTCCTTTTCGGTGTTTCGTCTCTTTCACACGTTTCTTTCGCGCGCAGGATGACACACGGCGACAATTTTACGCCAAAGATGCCATCGAGGGCGCGGAGTGGGGAGGAGAGAAGAATCCGATATCGGATAACCGTTGATTATCTCGAGACCACCGGAACCACGTGGTTTCTTTTTTCTTTTTGGGCGCACTAGAACATTACAAGAACGATATAAACATTGACAAATTTGTAGCAGGAGAGCAGGAGAAAAAGCATCGTTAAAAGCATCAGAGATGATACTCAACGCTTGTAAAAGATCGCGCTCATTGTAACGGGCAAGATATCGACAACGGGACATCGAATTGGAGGATTTTGGAAAAGAACTATGAAACACGTGCAGATGCAGCGCACGCTTCGCGCTTCTAATCTCACATTTGAATAAGTACACCTATCGCCACGCGTGGAAATGCACTGCGCGTAAATGTATATGCATATATTTACGTGCAGCGTACCCCCTCGATTTAACAGACCGTGAACTCCGTTGTGCCCGCCAACCCGCTGACCATAGGGGGCGGCGACGGCGGGCCACACGGTCAGCGGTTAAAAGTAAATTACGCATTCATAGTATTCCGCGTAGCTCCCGTTCTGTGTAATATATGTCAAGGGTTGACCACCTTCGCACAAAGGGAGGGGGCGTGCATGCGTACGCGTACATAATGCGAGCGGGTAAAAGCAGCGGCATTCGGCATTCGGTGGTTCCCCCCTGCGTAGCACGTGAGGAGAAGGGCACTACACCGTAATATCGAGAAGCTAATTACGGACCACCTTATCGTCCACACTTATCCCGCCGACGTCATTTTTAACGTGTAACGACAGAAATATTAACGGCGCTAGCCGACATACGGTCATTGTGCAAGCCGTGGCTCTGCAGCAGGAAAATGCATCGTTCCCGTTCATTTTCCTCGCTAACAGCTCGAGTCGTCGCGTGCGAGCTCTTTGATGTATCCCGATTAATATGTTTTAATCAAATTGACGTGCATGCCACATACGCGCCCGCGGAAGATTATATGTTGTTGGAAGGGAACTTCTACAAATTTATTCTCCCTGTAAATTCATGCTGTTTATATTTCTGAAATATAAACGTGGAAACGTTTTACGTTGCGAAAATACCTGATGTCGAAGCTGCCAATAATTCTTTGCTCTCTGAAGACCATAATTTAATATCTTCTCGACATCATTATCAGGAAAAAGTCGGTTCCAACTTGAACAGAGATTCGCTAGATTTGTGCACTCTGTAGCATTATTTGATAGTGTTACTCAGGATAAAAGGAGTTAAAAAGATCTTCCGGAAAGCAGTTTCATATAAAATGGAACACCAATGTAATTCAACAGAAGCAGAGCTGGCATTTGTCTGGCTGTCTTTATTAACTTCTGCCATATGGTGACTCGCGGAAATGTTGCGCAATCATTGCCCTTAATGTGTCATGATCGTTGATCAATTGCGAGCACTTCGCGGGGAACGATACACCTTGACTGCACAATTGATCTTTCATAATGCAACCGCGTGTTTTTGATCCAACGTGGCGAATAACCGTCCAGTGACTGCTCTTTCTCTTTCTAATCTATCAAAAAAAAAAAAGAATCCCTCCATCCCGCGTTTTAACAGTAACAGGATCGATCCTTGCGCAAGGATGAGAAATGCGGCGATAGTTTTGTCATGCGTCAAAACGTGGATGCGTTTCTGAACGATATTCTGAAAATATAAACAAAAATTATATAATTAAACGAATGTATATTAATACGTATAAATATATCATGATCAATACAAGAATGATCGATATAAGAAAAGAGATAGTTTCAACTGTTAGACATAACAGGAACAATATATAAAAAGATTTAATGTAAAATAAAATTATTTTGCAAATTAATTGAGTGTGAAACTTGAATTTAATTGGATCTCAGATTTTGCTAATTATTGAGAATTACAAATCACGCGGGTAAAACGTCAATAATTGTCATTAAACAGACATGCAAACACATACGTACGTACATATATATACATATATACATAACAATGACAGACAAAATTCAATTTAATGACGATCATGACGCGTTGGAAATCGCTGAAGGCTCGCGAGGCCTTCATTTACGCGCTCTCTGAGCCCTTTTATTTATTTATTTATAATTAATTAATATCTCACGGGACTCTCTGTTATTTGCGCTTTGAGAGACAGGCTGAAGACAGAAGAGTTTGATGGGCGATGACCATTAAGGACATTTCAGGATAGATATGACCTCTAGTAACGAAGAAGAACTAATTAATCTTAATATTAATTTTCATCCGAGCGTTACAATATCGGGATTCTATTCCACAATTCTTGCAAAAGCAATCGCGGATTGTCAAGGGCGCCGGCTCCTAGATCGCAATTACCGAAGCTTTCATATCGAAACCACGCGGGAATTCTCGAAAGCACGCTCTTGCTTGCGTGTCTTTTCCTCAAGCAGCACCGTGCCAATTATCTCCACGAGTCATGGTCCCGGTTCTCCCAGGATGCCGCAAGTCCAGGTGCTTTCACTTATTCGAGAGAGAGAACCGCGAAAGACAGGAAGAAGAGATGAAAAGGAGGGCAGGCAGGAAGAAAGCATAAACGGAGGTAGGATCACGATCATGAGCGGATTCGCGCAGCGGGATAATAATGCCGCCAGAATAATGCGATACGTCGGCGAGTATTCACTGCCGATGTATCGTATTATGATACACGAATGAATATAGGATGACAATGCGGGACTTGATTCGAGAATACCAGCTCGTTATCGGCCCCGATGTTGAGCCTCCTGTGGCGATACTGGACCGTTTCGGGACCTGCTCTCTTTCACACACTTCATCTCTCATCATCCAGTCCGCTCTTCCGCCGTCCCGGACCACCCTTACCGCTGCCGCCGCGAGACAGACGTGGCACAACAAAGAAGGGGGTGGGATTTATCAGTACCCCCTTTAATTTCCTCCCCAATTGTGGGGCACTCGGACAACGCTGTAAATAAAGATCTCGTGAAACTTCAGAGATTTTCGACGCGTTATAATCGTAATCGTGACGTCATTGAAAAATTGAATTGTGTCTATCTTGTTGTGTGTGTGTGTGTGTATGTGTGTGTATATGTACGTATATATATCTGATTAAGCCTGTGTTGATATTTTTCTCGCGTTGATATTTGTGATTTGTTTGTAATTATTGGAGTCTTTTGATATTTTCGTGAAGGAAGAATCAAATCCCTAGGAATTAACAAAGTCTGAGAACCAATTAAATTCAAATTTCATACTCGGTGATTTATTGCAATGATTTCCGCATGATAAATTTTTATTCAGAGTTTACTTGCTTCATTCTAGATATCACGCTTTCGATTCTTCAATCGCGAAGAATTTACACTTAATGTGTTGCATCTGCGTCAACAACAACCCCCGGTTCTTCGTAAATCACGGATGACAGGGATAATCGGGGGTGGGCTTTATGTGCGACTGATGATCGAGTTTGTGAATAGCATCTAATAGCAGCTAATACTCCTTAAAGCGAGAGGATAGTCCTGAAAAATGAGTTCTTCCTCGATGCGAAAATATATCCCACATATAGGTTTCTCACGATTTCCCAGATGGCGAATGTAAATACCGAGAGGCCGGGAAATAAATCGCGTGGGATTAAGCGCAAATAGCGAGATACGGAATACATAGTAGCTTAGAACCGCAGATAAAGCTGGAAGTGAGAATCCTAAAAATTCATAAAACTTGTCCCAAGTGATTTTGAGATTCGAAGAATTATTTCAAAAATTATTTCAAAAACGCAGAAAGATTTATATACCCGATATCGAACGTGGTTCTTCGGTAAATTAGCAAACTGTTCGGCTCTATTCATTCATTTCCCGTTTCTTTTGCATGAAATCTTGCATGATTTTCCCGCCAATCGAATTTCATCGATCACTGACGAAACTGCGTGCGTGCCGAAATGTCTTTCGTTTGTAACGTCTTAATGTTCAAAGAGTCTGCACGAATATGTAAAGGATTAAGCAGACCGCGGGTGTTTTTATTAATAGTATAATTAAATGCGTTCTCCCCCCCCCCTCTCTCTCTCTCTCTTTTACTTTCTAGTCACGCAGTCGCGTCACTCGCACGCTCCGTCGCTCTCGTCCAACTCGTACTTTATTTTCGTAACGGAAGCTGGATCCTCACGCGTGCAAACCGGTGCTGTCCCATGAGAGAGGCAGTCTCGCTATCCGTCTCCTTCAATATTCACGCCACCTTGGAAGAGAACCGTGCATTTCGGAAGAAGATACAGAGGGAGGAAGAGAGAGAGAGAGAGAGAGAGAGAGTCATCGCAGAGAGCGGATGAAACAAGAACAGCACGCGCGCGTGGCTCAGACGTGACGTTATTCTTGATCGTAAAAAGGAAATCTCGCTTCGAAATCTCGCTTCCGCGCGATGTCGGCATACGCATGTATTTATAACGCACGTTGAACGATTGCAAAGAAGATTAAACAAGATTTCAGCTTGCCGTTGCATCGCATCTTGAAGCCATGGATACCAATGCTTGATATAATGCGATGCAACCCCATTAAAAGAGATGACGAAACTATTGTCGGTCATTATTCATCTATCGTATTATGATGCGGCGGGAAGGGTGCGCATGATTGATGCATAGATCTCAAGGATTTGTTGACGAATTAATCCATGTTTTTCATTCGGCTCCGGCGAATAGAGACTCACCGATGATGATGCTTCTTTGTGCGGAGCTGTTAGCTCCAATTAAATTTCGCAATCACGAACGAACCGCTATTCACATGCATGTAACGGATTACATTGTGCCGCGATCTTTCGAGCGGGATGGGATTGAGATAAAAGAGAAGCAACGGCGCTTAATCTGAAGGGACTCAACGAGACGTTAATTAATCTAATTACATCTTGACTTGCGGCTACCAAGAGGATCGAGCTAAGATTTACGTCCCCTGATTTTCCACGATAACGCCGGACGGCTTTCTCGGTACGGCGGAGGAATTAAATCTAAATCAAATTCAAATTTCATTCAACTGTCAAAGCACCGTGACCCCTTTGATTCGGAATTACCTCTAGCTGCTCGATTCCGGACGATCGTTCATTTAGATTAACCGGCCGGCCGGTATCGGTCGACGGCACCCTCTGCCAATTAATGCGGTTAATGCGGTGGCAACGGGATATGAATCAGGACCAACACCTGTCAAGGATTTACGGCGACACGCTGTTCCTCTATAGCGTCACGTATATTCCCGAAATAAAAGGAACCGGAGCCGCGTATACGCGCGCATGAATATGCAATTTCGGTCGACGGGTGGTCGCGTGTGAAACCGAACTTGCCTCGCGTGTATCGCTCACCCCGCGCGTACACGCGTGTATACCCTTGCGTGTATAGTGTGAGACCTCTTCCCTCCCCTCCCCTCGTATATCCGGTAAAAAAGATTGTCTTGTGATATACGAATGAATTTCCGATGTTATGTACGAACGTTCCGCTTTCGGAGGAAGGAATGCAATGTTATTTAATTCCTTTTTATGTTAGAAAATACATATTAGTGTGAAAAAACTGTTAACAATTAATTGTTACATTGCATCGAACTAATGGATCATTTACAATTATATATATATATATATATATTATATCAATAATTGATATTATTTATAATATAGTAACAACTAGATTAAATAACGGTATTAATACACAAAAACGGTATTAACTCACAAAAATTAGCTCATTGTTTAACATCCCGCGATTGAACAATCAATTTTTCAAGCACCTCTTTTATCCATTAAAAAAGAGGGACGCGACAGAAACGCGAATGACAGATACCTCCGCAGTTACACCTCTCGCGCCGCTCTTTCACGCGCACCTTTCGTCGCGCCGACGTAAAAGGAGCCGATGGAAGAAAAAAATCACACGGTCTGTGCGTTTTGGTGGAAAGAAAAAAAACGACCGAGTTTAACGGCTTAGAAGTAACGCGACCGTGAGCGATTAAAGCAATAACGGGGAGGAGCATTTCGCGCGTTATGCGAAGGGTATCAATAGATGATACCCTACCATGCCCTACGATTATCGATGCCTCGTTGTCAAATTGACGTGTTCATCAACCGCTGCTAGCGATCTCCGCGTTTCTCCGCTACCTGATTATGATATACATTACCGTTTCCCCGTTCTTTATTCTCTCCGCCCTTCGCGAGACTCCCCCTTCATTGCTATTATATCACGTAATCAATGATACTTGCGACGTTAATGTTACTTCTTCAGATTACGAATGCATTATGCATCAGCGGTAGCTTTCAAAGGTGAAAAATCCTTTTCGCGCAAGATGAAAGCACTCTCAAACAGAATTTGTAAAACGTTAAACGTTTTTCCCGTATAACGCGGATTATACACAATTTTGCAGATAAAGGATAAACATAGTTTAAAGATTAACATACGCACGTATACACATACGTCTTATTAATGAGACGTCGATGTGTGCGTCTCTCTCTCTTTGCAACTGGCCACCCGCATGAGCACGCGGTTGCAGTTAGATTGATTTTCGTATAATTAAAATTTCAAAATCCGGGTGCAGAGCGATCTCACCTGTCCATGCCGTGGAAGAACTCTGTCGTCCACCTGCCTCGATCGTTATTGTCGAAAGAATGTTTCTTATTTATTTTACGCGAATCGATGTCAATCGCTCGCAATGAAAGTGCAGCTGCTGTCGCCCGTGTTTGTTTCATACACCCGTCGCATTACTTGTGTATATATTCAATGAATAATAATCCGCGTTGTCATGTGCGAGAGTCATTAAAAATTGCTTCCACTCATATTTCTTCGACGCGCTTATTGCCACGATAGTTATCGGCGACTGACGTGTACAATAAAAGTGTCGAGAATAATGCTTGAATAATGTGATAACACGTACACGCCATTTTGTGTTCTCATTTATTAAAATCTTACGCCAAACATTACGAGAGCGCGTTACGTGAACTTTAATGAGCCACTTAAACTCGGCAAAGTCGCCGCTTGGCGAACACGTTAAGTTAATACGCGATCAAGCGATCATACAGAGATCGGGATTTACCGCTGAAAAGATAAACGATTCATATATTTGTCTCGGAGATAGCAAATTTTCAATCTGAAATTTCACGTTTGAGACTACGAAGTATATTAATTTTACGCCGATGGAAGCTGACGAGGAACGTTGCGCCGCGTTAGGTCTATATATCGATACCTATGTATCGATACGAACGTGGGAAATCGAACGAAGGATTGAGAATTGACGACTTCAACTCGTCGACACAAAGAGACAAGCGAGGGAGAGAACGAGGAGGAATTGTCCCAGATGCCAGATCCCTTCTCCGTTCCCGAAACAATTTTTTCTCGAATCACTTCCAGCCGCGCGATTCCCGAACAATCGCACGCCGTTCTAATTTGCGGGCCCGACATGCCCTGCACGTCAGGCGTGGCGGGGAAAGGGGGAGAGCCGGTATGCTCATACGGTTTTTTCGTCGGGAAAAAACTGGATTTTCGCGCAAACGAGGTCTCGTTCGCCGGGCTGTTTTGGGTTTGGCGAAGGGAAAGAAAGTGTGGAGCGTTTTTTGCAAACAATATGGGAAAATGCTGTAGTCGTTCGCCATTTATTAAATGGGATTGCTGATCGATTGGGTAATCAATTCGGAGCGTTTGAACCCGCGGAACTGACGATTTTTCAATGTTAATATAATATCAAGTATCGCAGCGATGCAGACTCGTCATTCTAAAAGGGAAAAAAGAGAATTCGAAAATGCAAAATAGTAAGCAAATATATTGCGATAAGAATCAATCCGAGATAATCTTTGCTCAACGTTTGAAATTTCTCTCAATTGATCAAGGAGAGAAACTTAAGAAAAGATGTTAAAAGATTTTTTCAATTTGATCATGGTAAATAAGCGAGATATTAATATATTTTCTATGGGACGTTTCCACATCTTATCTCGCTAAAGTTTCCATGTCGGAAGACAAGCGTAAGACATCGCGCATTAAATGAACGGCTTCTTTGTGTTCATAAAGGTTTGCGCGGCAAACCGTTTCTAATGACGGATCGCGAAATGCGGGGCCTTGTGGTTGCATCGTAATACAGCAAGAGGCCCATTCCTGAATAACAAAATCGCATTAGCTGATCCTTTATCGATCGACCTGCATGATCGGCGCTTAGCGATATGCACAATGACGGGATGATATTTCTTAAACATTCCAATTACAAAATTTTAGAAAAAGAAGTTTATTGCCTGATAAAGTTTATGCCTGATGAAGTTACATCAATATTTGTTCAAATTAGCTAGATCAACTAAATCAAAATCTTGTCGAGATAACGCGCGCGATGAATATTCCGAAAGGTTTCGAAAAGATTCGATTTTGAAAAGTACTATTGTGTAAGGTATTAAGGAATATGGCTTCCCCTAAACGTTCACTGATAACGAATCAATAGATGAAAAATGCTCGGGGACCTAAGGCACTTTTCATACTAACAAGTACACGTCCATAAGCATCTACAAACGCAGCTGTCCCGCATACACCGAAATGATCGGTGGTGGTCCCCGACAGCTTTCCATACCATTTTTCACGCTACCGTTGCGAAACTTTTGCAAAGTCTTGAGATGTCGAGAATCGGTCGGGTCGACGAAAGAATAATATTTGCTCGCCCCGTCTGTATAATAGACCGGGTGTCCGGGGAACCACATCGACGCAACTCCAGCGCGCGCAGCTTGGTGACACGCGAGGTCAAGCTTCGTCAAAGTTCACTGTCGACGTATGAAGCTTCTCCTTTTACAGATAGGGGAATATTTCAATCGATCGCTCAACTATAGGACGAAGTCACGAGCAAGGACAAATATGATTTTTGACGCCTTGTAAATCCTAAATTTGACTGTTAAACATTCATCGGATTATTTCAGTTATCAAAAAGTTGAGAGTTATCGGATTATTTCAGTTATCAAAAAGATCAGAATGAATCCAGAGATAGCACGATTTCCTTCACTTTCCTTCTAATTTTGTTTAATTTTATTTAATTTTACTCGACATATCAAAGCTCGCCTTATCCGAGCAATATACAGAAGAAATAGTCGGAGAATCGTAATTATGTACATATGTACAGTTATATATATATATATTAATAAATACGGCTTTAAATTTATAAGTTAAACTTGTGATTTAGACAAGAAGTTTTGTAAAAAAAGAAAACGAGAGAAGAGGAAGACGGGACGTTGAAAAAAATTTTCCGGGACGAATATCAGTTCTCCACAGGAAGAGCCACCAGCTGTCACGTCTGATCTCAATGGATCGTGATGGATCCGTCAAGAGATTACGGACCAAAGAAGCCAGGCCGCGATTTTTGAAAGCAGGACAAATCTGTAATCGAGGCCTTCCTCGAGGAGGAAGGAACTTGAAGAAAGGAAACGGCGGGTGTTCCAGCTTGGCACGTGCCGGCGGGCGGGGGAGTTCACAAAGGACTCCTTGCGTCGCCCTAGAATCCACTGTACCGTATGATTCCTGCGATTTTTCAGAGTAATGGCCATGATATTGGCGGTCGTGCGTAAAATGATTTTGAGGCTTTCGCCTATTTATGTTCGCGACCGGATCGATCTCATCTTGCGAGACGCTGGAGACATGGATGATACGCGCTTTTTTTATGGACTTCACGTTCCATTGAAAACCGGATTCTATATTGTAATGGATTTTGTAGAGATATATATGTGTCAATGAATCACGCGCGATCTACCGAGATCGAAGAAAATGCTGAAATCCTGAAAGAAAGAAAAATTTCGAGTTACTAAGTATTTCGAACACTAGGATCATGTGCCTGTGCATGGCAAAAATTTTCAAGTTGCACTTTCATCGGAAATTATCCGCAAAATATCTGTTTGTTTCAGAGTAATACCGAATAAAAAGCTTTGCTCCAAATAGCTTAGGATAATATTCCACACAATATATCATTTCCGATTCGAGCTGGAGAGTCGTAGCCGCGTTTAAACGATTGGGACACCCACCAACATTTTTGACACGATGATCATTGGATCTCCGGTGATCATCTGTGGCGATTGGAGTGGTCAGATCAGGTTTGTGGAAAGGGAGAGCGAGAAGGACGGGAAGAACTACGGCTAGAACGAGAAAGGAAGACAGCAAGCTGGTCTCTCCTGTTCGTGCACTCACCTAGGGACCCTTTCTACATAAGGCCCCGGTTTTCACCCCACCTCGTCAGTGCAGTGGCGGCCGTTGAAGTGCCACGTTACGACACCTCGACGATTCACGACACTTCGAACGTGATTCGAATAGTACCGGCGATCGAAAATCGGAACGATATCGTATTATGTGGGACGCCGTGTTCTCGAAAAAGTGATTTGTTATCGATTTCTGTATCTCTTGGATGATTAACTGAACATCCCGGTGCCAAAAACGCACGGTGAGTAGCCTGTCTCGTTCGTTCTCCGTTTCGTTCTAGAGAGGAGGATGGGTACTGACCGGTTTTCGTGAAGATCACCGTGGAGGTCGAAGTGCAAGGTCTTCGGGCTTAATGTGAAATCTCCGGATAGGCACACGTTCCCAAAAGAGAATGTAAGCGAAAGAAAACGAATAAGTAAATTTAATTTCTGAGCAAACGTTTATCATCTTAAAATCTTATAAGCGGTTATTATTGCTGAAACTTGTAATGAAACTAGAAATGGGAGCAATTTATAAATTGCTATTTTATTAAAAAGATTCCATTTCCAAGGATTAATAAACTTCAAAATAGCCTTTCTGACGAAAGAAAATAAAGAAATCTAATCGCCGAAATACGGCGATATGTGACATGAATCACGAATCAAGATATCAATAAATTTAATAATCTATTGTTTAACTTATTGATGCATTTTTGTACATAATTATATTCATTTCAAATACTTAAGAAAATTCAAAATTGACAAAGATAGTTTTCCAGCTTTTGCTTTCGTAAAATTTCACGAAATTGTCGTTCCTTTTCTGAAACGTCAAAAAGATCGAGCTCTATTTCCCGATCGACGGTAAAAATCTCACGTCTCTTCCGTTCGAGGGGTTAAACGATCCTTTAATTACTCGACGGTTATGCCGTGTTCATGTCAGAAAATTACCAGCGAAACAATGGCGCCTGCCTGTCCGCCTGCACATTGCAGTTATTATGCATGGTTGAGGGAGATGCGACATTGCGCTCATTTTTTTGCATTTCTCTCCTTTTCTACTTGGGGTTTTCTACCTTTCTTTCTACGTCTGTCTTCTCTTTACATCTATTATATCAATTCGATATACGATTGTTTAACTCGCTTCCTCGCGCGACTTAAACATTTCATTTTATGCAAATTATCTAATAGCTTTCTGTTCTTTGGGATTTTCACGGATCACTGATCAATGCGATCAAAGATATCTCCTCTTGTACAAATTCCCTTTGTACAACATACTATTAGAAATTAATCAAATACGAATACAAAATGCGTTATTTCAATAATTTTATATAATTGAGTGAAAAAAGATTTCGGAATAGATTTGATTTACTTTGGAAACATAATAATATTCTAATAAAAAATGATATATAAAATCAGTAACAAATTTACCATAATAAAAAATATAAAAGCAATATGAAATAATTGAAATAACTCTAAAGTGTAAGATTTAATTTTATGAAGTTTTCTAACTCAAATCGCTTGAAATCATCTTCAAAAATTTTTCTTGAGATGACTGCCAAAATGATGATGATGATGAGAGGAAGAGAGAGAAAAAGAGAGAGAAAGATTAAATATAATGAATTGGAATAATAAAAAACAATTTTCCTGTTAGTATCGTCTTCATTAACCGAAATTCATGTAATTTCATCGTAATCCGAAGCGTGACTGATTTATTTCCATTTGCCGTGTATGATTAATACCTGTCTATGTAAAAAATGAAGCGGGCAGGTCGCTCGCCCCTCGAATTGAGTCTTCCCTGTCCGTTTTAAAGAAGTATATCTAATATCAAAGGCATTAAGATACAACCTTTTTCAACCTTTTTTTGATTTGAAAAAGAATCATGTATGAAATTTTGTAGAATTTATAATTAATTTATGAATTTTTGTCACTCTCTTTTTCTTTCTCTTTCTGTGTGCACGTTTGTATTTAGATAATATCGTGGATGTAGACAATATTATGGAATAAACGGTGATAAGTATGTAAAGAGAAATCATTATCCGATTAAAGAATAATTAATAAAGCAGTTTACCAGTGCTTTAACTGTAAGCTCATGAGGATATATTTCAAAGCGATTAAATGTATTCAACCGCCTAAAATTATGCAGAATTCCTCGGCCAGAATATTTTCGCGTTACCTTTCCCTGCATTATCATATTATAATGAGGCAGCGAACTCTAAGAGGGTTAATATGGAGTGGGGTTGAGATTCTAAATTCGATGGACATGAGCTTACGCTCGTTTTTATTCACGATGCAAAATCATGGGCACCATGCGAAAGCGTGACCGGCCTCGCGAGCCGAAATCGCGAAGACAAGGACGGTAGAGACGCGAGGGGAGAGTAAGAGCGGGCCTCGGACAAAGGACAAGTGCGCCCTCGAGAGCGATGTTAGAACCTCGTCTAATTGTAAGACAGTCCTTTTTGATCCGGACGACACGCGGGCCCACGAGATTCAAAGGGAAAAAAGGGCAAGCACGCGTGTGCCTCGCGCGTACATCTGCCGGCGAAGTGGGGGGATTTCGCAAGACGATGTCGAAGGGAGAGCAGAAGGAAGAGGAGAAGACCGCGGCTGAAAGGAGGGCCTGTCTCGTGGGTTCTATACAAACTTGCCTGCGCTGAAGTAAGAGGGCCTCGTGGGTCCACCTCGAGGAACCTTTTCTCGGGTTTGGCATCCCGCCATTTAAATACCCCTCGGACGCCGTTGCCAGGACTCGTTTCTCCGCCATTGTTCCTATCTTATTTTCGAGTCTCGTCCTGTGAATATTCCTCTGACGTCCGAGAGAGAGAATAAGAGAGAGAGAGGGGGGGGGGGGGGGGGGAGAGAAAGAGTGTGATATTGCACGTACGTGTATGTGCGCGCGTGCAAAAGAGAGAGAAAGAGAGGGAGACCATCGCACACTTGCGATTCGCGAGCTTCCAGTTTATTCTCGATCGACCTCCGCATTTGTTCTCCTTTCAACCATGGGCTGTCTATCTCGTTTGATGGGTTAGCCAGCCGCCTCATCGCACACTTTTGCGCCGTCGAGTGGATCGTATCTTGAGAATTAGATTGCACTTTGGCTTTTGCCGATCGCTATATCGCGACATATCTAAAATCCTCATCCACAACGGAATACGTAATGAGTGAGATGAGTAATGAATTCGAATGAGTAATGAATCGAATAATTCACGATATATCGACATAATTCGACATAATCCCGATACCTTATCGAGCATGCTTCAATGAGAATCCCGATATCAAAGGAAATTAATAGTTATATCATTGAATAATAAATGTACGCATTTCTAATCATATCGATAACTAAGATTACTATTCCCGTTTCTATATCTCTAATTATCTTCGTGTGTTGTCTTTCAAGCTCAAAGTTTCGATTCTACAATCTCTCTTCTATAAATTAGACCTGTTCAGAACCCTTTCTCCTAATCTCGAGATATGAAATTATGCATTTTCGCCGTTCGGGGAAACTATAGATAATCGTGGGATCTCCTTTTCTCGGGAAACGATCCGGCGCGCGACATGGGAACACGCGCGATCACCGGGGGACAGGTGTGCTCCAAATAACACGCGGCGGGCTCGAGGCCTGCTCTCCTCTCCTCACTCGTCGCATGATGTGTTTTCCCTCTAGACGCGCCTCTCCCTCCTCCTCGTTGCCAAACTCCGTTCCCCTAATCTCTCCCTCTCTCTCTCTCTCTCTCTCTCTCTCTCTCTCTCTCTCTCTCTCTCTCTCTTCTCGTCACCGAAGCGAGTAGCCTCTAGCTAGTGAATGCGGCTTTGATTGTCGTCGGTTGGGTCACCGAAAACCACCTTCCTTCCCTCCTCCCTCCCCCTCCCCCTCCCCCCSCCCAACATTCCCCCGTCTAAGCCCCTCGCGGGAAGCATTTCGAGAAAATGGCACTAGCAAAAGGTGTGCCCGGGGTCAATCCAATATAAATCAGGACTGAGTCTTGAGGCTTAGAACGAGAGAATGTGAGTGGGGAATCAAAATGAGTGGCGCGGCACGGCAGAGAGAGGGGAAAGGGGGACCGATGAATAGACCATTTTCGGGGACCGCTCGGGGCGTATATGCTGAGATGCCCACGTGTGTGCGCGTACGCGAGTACGTGCATATACAACACGTCTGTCCATGTGTCTGTGATAACGTGAAAAACGATCAGGTACGGAGCCTCCACCTGCCTCCCGTTCGAACGGGCCCTGAGGATCCTCTCTTTGGAGAGGAGTAGGAATTTGGAGTTTCTCTACTTCGCGTTCGCTATTCCGGCGGCCGTTATTTTTCCTTCATCCTTTATGAGAATACAAGAGACTTCCATTATCAATCCTCGGGCAGATCCTACGAGTAGCCCTACGTTGAAGGGCCATACTATCGATGATTCGGCGTGCTCTTGCGACTTCTTATCGTTATTGATATTTGATGTCCGGAACTTAGGTATGCACAAGTGGCGGTAAAACTTTTTATCGATGTGGACGATATCGATGAAAATATTAATATTTATTCATTGTTCCGCATCACTATGCTTGCATTTATTTTCATATAAAAATACCCGTGGTTTAGGCTCTCGCGTATCACTTATCGGTTCTGATATTTGCGTTGAGAATTTATCAATGTGACGCCAGTTCTTATCAAACCTCGATGCAGATGGCAATGCTTTGGAAATTTTTTTTTCTTTTATATCATTTAAGTATAATGTCGTCACCGTTTTTCATTGTCTCGTCATATAAATTAGTTCTTGTTTTCTGATTCAAATTTTTGTCCAGAAGGAGTTTCTATGCGTTGTCTATTTCGTGATAGTGCATAATTTATCGCGTGCAGAACGCGTCTTCCTCGCTAGGTGAGATTTTTTTTTTAACCAATATAAACTGATGCAGTCAGTAGAGCTTTTTGATTTTGGCAATGCCCTTAAAGTTACCAGATAAATTGAAAAAGGTATGCTAATATGTTCATTGCAGTCCCGGAACACTTGAAAATCTCCGTGTGAGCCGACAGCGACACTTTTTGTTCGGCATAAGCGACATTCGGCTCGCGTGTTTGCATATGTAAGATTATGCATGATTGTTTGCACAGTCCTGAAAAGAAATCGGATATACATGAGTCTCTCTCAGCTGTCCTCCCCCTTTTTCGCCAACTCTCAGAATGTTTTGAGAGACAGAGAAAGAGAAAAGGGACAGAGAAAGAGAGGAAGAGGACGGTGATTTTTTTTTAAAACGTTGTTTCTCTCTTTCTCTCTCTCGGGTTATATAGATTTAATAAAATAATTTTCAAAAATATGAGAGATATTTTATTCGATTCGTCTAGAATTCTATTGACATAAATATAGATGCATAATTACATACAATTAACATACCTAGGATTGTATTATTCTGCTTAATATTTCAACCGAGATGCTAGTAAATTATATGTGCAAACTTTAGGATCATGTCGAGGATTAAATGATGAGAAAAAAGCTCCCTCCTAAATGCGGCCAAATGTAAGTTTTTTTTTAAACCCATTCTAAAATAAGTATACTTCAGCGAATTAATCTTCATAAATATAAGTAAATAGTAAAATTTTATTTCTCTTTATTCCCCTAATTTTCAATTTTAAAGTTTAAATCTTAGTTTTGTGGAATTTTAATCCGATAACCTAGCTTATTAGCGATTCTCAATATTAACAATTAAGATACCCTAAGAAATAGTATTTGTTAAAATTTTCAGTATGAAAATAATATATATATATATATATATATATATATTGTATTAAATTGAAAAGTAAATAAAAAATTCTTTTGTGTAGATATATAAATTTACTGTATATTATGTGGAATGTGCATCAAAATGTATTTTGGTTCTTGACATATATCGCGTATGTTCTCTTTGAAAAAAAGGGGTCCGTCTTGCAACTCGTGCTGCTTTTTGGAGTATTTCTTGCTTTCCTTGTGTCGCACCCTAAAACGAGGGGCGCTTCAAAGACCGTTAATGGCACCGTCTTTCTTGTCTCGCGCCCGTGAATAATCCGCATTGTGACGGCGGTTTTCGCGCCACGGCCGCCATTAGTCTCGTGCGGCCTCGACGGCAAGTGATTATTAACGCCACGAAGAAGGAAAGTATAGAGATATTCCATTTCTCGTTCAGTCCCTTGAATTTTGGTGTGGTCCTTTGGGACCATTGACGATATCTTATAGAATGCCTTCATCGTTCTTCTGTCGATAGCCTGCTCCATCGATTCTATCGATTATAAATGAAACAAATCCTTTCGAGAAAAATCAAGCTGTACTTACAATCTCGGAATGTCCATCAATAAAACGGATGAAAATGAGAAAAAATGGAATCTTTTGTTCTTTTTTGATCATTTTTTGTTCTTAGCGGAATCGTTAACTTCCAGATTTGTTCATTCGAAATTTTGAGATATATGGTATCGAATCCGCAAACGTGCGATCATAATGCGCGGATTGTTAGCCGACAAATTATGAGATTTACACGACAGATGGAGAATTTGCAAATAAGCTTTCCTTGATGGCTGGGAAAGGCCCGCTAGAAAAACAGAAGCGAGATCCGCCCCTTGATCAAGCTCGTTTACTTTTTTGAATCTCTCTCTCTCTCTCTCTCTCTCTCTCTCTCTCTCTCTCTCCTCCTTTCTTATTAAAAAGGGTTTTTATAGCATATATTATAGACGAGGGTTCTTGTCGACCGTGCTTGCAAGCATGTCAAGGTTTCAACCGTCATTCCGTTTTATTCATTTTTCGTGGCACACAGGAACAAGGTCGGTCCTGTCTCGCGTCCCGCGAGAATAGAAACGGGGATGGGACTCGCGGGACGGGTGTAAGGCCCCGATGTTGTTATTCCGGGTTCGCTCGTTCGTGGGGATCATTCTTGCATTTGCAACGCAACCTCAAACGATGTAGCCGATCTCGTGCGAACACTTTATAAGCCATAAAAGGGGCTCATCATGGGAAATAGAGAGGACGTGGAACAATTCGCGATGCCGCGGTGCTTTGTGCACTTGTCATCGTCTCATCGAATCGCGCAGGCTGCTTGTCGATATGCGATAAGCGTCGTATAAATTAAGAATCATTTGTTCCGTCGTGTTTGTCCCATTTATAAGAAGCAAATTTGTAAAATATTATTGAGTAAATTTGAGAAGCGAACTGAGATATCTTAATTGTTTTGTCATTGCCAGTTTATCATATTAATCGCTGCATTAATCTGTTAAAACCCACAAAACTGTTATCATCATTTTGGAATCATTAGAAAAAACTAGATCTTCGAGGTCGTTCTTAATATTTTGTGCACTTGTCTTCCGCCTATAACACGTATTAATCTGAAATTATAGCTTCCGGCCTTCACAGCGGTCGTTTGTTTTTACGTATATCAAAGATATCAGATAAATGATGATAAATGATGATGATCGTCGTATATCAGACGATCATATATATAGAAGTGCACCATGGTTTCCATTTTCATATTCTCACATATTGTGGACACTTGAGATTTATTGCACTCGTAATTATAGCTGTGAATCCTGCGTATAGCGTTTCTTAATGAAATGCCATGGACATTTCATTTAATCGAACTATCGCAGACGCCGCAAGTACTTCAAAGGAAGAAAGAGCGCTGCATTCGAATGCAGTTGGCACGTGCGATCGAATAGATCCTCATTTGCGTAAACGTTCTTCTAGATTTGTAATAACAGAACAGTGACCGATATAATAGATCGCTTGAAGATTTTATTCTTTCGAAGATCTTAATATGAGTTTACATGAAATAATCATTACAAAAGTATCGTCGGTCGATGAAGCGAATAAAAATGGAAAGAAATGAAAATATGGCATAATTTCCTTCTGATCCATTCCGGCACTGTCTCCTTTTAAAGGAAATATAGACACGCGTATACACAAGAACGTCCATTCAAATGCTCGAACAGTAGAACGCTAGGTATACAATTTAGCACATACTGTAATGTCGTGTAGCTGCAAACCGGAAACGAACGGAAACAATGCCTTTTTGCAGGTGTAGTCTGGCTGTCGCGTCCCGTTTATTTCGAACGACGAACTAGCGTCTAATTATGCAGACGAATGCTTTTCGTTGCCACTTATCCGGACTCGTCACGACGAGCGTCCCGAAAGTTTTAGATATTCCGCATAACATTTCGCCTAACACGAATTGCCACTTATGTATGCAACAATTCCGGAAGTTCGTTAGGATATGATCTCGCTTCGATAAAATCTCTTTTGTAAATTTAATGAACAGTCGCCACGTTCTTATCAAAATAATTTAAATTTACTTACTCATCAACTCATACCTGTTGCAACACAGATTTGGAAATTTTATTTAGACTTTATTTATAAATATAATCGTTTACATTTTACTAACGACGTCCAAAGACATCATTCACATATATTTGTATCGAAGGATGATTCATTATCGCTTATCAGATCTTGCTTCCTCCGAGAGATAAGCAAATTATATCAAAGGCGACAGCGTTATAATTCTCTATAAATTCAATTTCATTTTCTATCATATCTCTTCCATGATCTTCTTCATCGATTATTATCCTTGATCGTTATCTCTATATTTTATCATTTTTCTATCACGCGGACAGAGCACATGTGCTCCTTACAAAATTCGAAAGTGCGCGAAGATGTACGTTAGGAAGGCACGTCCTCGCAGACGTCAGATAAACATCGTCTTCCCAATCGATGTCGAGGTTCCACCTAGCGCTGGTCCGAGCAATACCAGATGGGACCCACCGCGTGTACCACACCACCATATGGGCAGGTGCCCAGACCGTTTTACGGGCGTGTAGGGTGGCTATGTCCTGGCGGACAACACACGCGCGCGCGCGTACTCTCGAGAGACGTAACACGCGAGCGCACGTGAAAAAGTGCAGGAGAGAAGCGCGCGCGCATGCAGCATGGTAACAGCCTGTATGCAAATGAATGCATTTTTATACGTGGCTAGTACAATGCGCCGCACCCCCCCTCGGCGAACCGTTAAAAGTGAAAACCTGCTGCTGCCACCGCCAGTTCTGCGTGTGCTATCTTACGCGTTGCGGAGCGCGCAATTCAGATCGCCGGGGATCCCAGAGGAAGTTCTTCGGAAGCTTTTAAACTGAATTCGAACTTTCGGTATAAACGAGAAGCGATTTGATATTTTATAACTTCCATAAGACAAGTCGATGTCTAGCTAGATAAATCTCCATGTGAGCGAATGCATTGCCGATGTGGAACGGTCAAGTTGAGCGAATATCGCGCTTACAAAAAAAAAACCTCGAATCAATTCGGCTTCCATGAAACTCGCGCTCACGCGAGGCTAATCAAATCAGCGATTTTGCGAGTCAGCGCTCGCATGTGCAGCGGCAACTGCCATAAGACCGAAACGAAACAATAATTCGATCGCCTTTTTCTCTCGCCCGATATGCGCTCGATTTCTTTCTCTCATTCTCGCACCGTTGACGACGAAACTACGCTCTGGGAAGCGAGATAAAGGAAGAAAGAAAGAGAGAGAGAGAGAGAGAGAGAGAGGGCCAGAGAAAGGGAGCACCGGCGTTAGTTTTAAGGGCTGTTTAAAGGATCGTTAAGCACGATGCCTAAGCAAGTGCTAACTCGTGAAACCGTCTCTCAGGTGTACGGTGGCTTTCACCTGTTTTGTTATTTCCCGTATGTCGCGACAGGTGCGCGCGTTTCGTGCATTTCTCTTTCTCTCCTTTTCCTTCTCCCGAAATTTCGTCGCGAGACTTCCTGTCGCGTCCCGCGCGTCGCGTCACATCGCCTCTCCGTGTGTCATATACTGCTTCTTTTCCCATGTAATTAGATAAGAGCGATCGTTTCCTTTCCATCCGGTCGAGGCCGATAGTGAAACGACCTCGCCATTCATGTATTCCGTGCGCTACGCGCGTTGGACAATCGCTTTTTAACGACAATCGCTCTGACTTCCTCTAGCATTTCTTTCGAAGGAAATAGCCTAATTGGACGCAAATGTTTCTTTAATGAGACGTAATGCAATGTAGACCGTGATGTAATAGATTGGGAAACGGGGTAAGTCGATGACGGAGTAAGTGATAGTCTCATAATCTTGCGGTTTCCGAAAAGGTCATACGCTCTTATTAGATAAAGATTATGCTTTAAACAGGTGGCCGGAAGAGTATTTATCTAATGGCAAAGAATGTCTAGATTGATCTAATAAGGGACTTCCCGAACTTTTTAGATCTACAAGTCTTGTAATTTTCTCAAATAAGATATCAATCTCGATATCAACCGTTATGATGTCGTGGTGGGATTTTGTTCTTTTACATTTACTCATACCCGTTAAAAATGTAAAGTTTAATCAGAATTACGACATATAAGCACTTGAGTGTAATTTTAATCCTAATTTCGTAAATTAAGATTGAAAAAATTCGAATAAGCGTGAATTTTAGATCTGAAGATCGTTAATCCCATCATCTCGCCTATAGATGCTCAAGTGGACGGTTTCAAGATCCTTGTCGACGGCCAGTTCGACGCCCCATGGTCCTCCTACACTGAACAAGGCACCCCGCCGTCCTTTCCGAGACTTGTCCAACACACCGCCGACCTCAGCTAACTGCCGAAGCGTACAGGTATCTACTCAGAATACATTGACTACATCCAGGACGACGCCAACTCGAAGGAAAAGATGCAGAAGTCATGGAACCGACTTGAGGACGTATTTTCAAGTGAGTTCTATTTTTGCTCTACGAAAAAATTTTTCCCTTCAAAGTTCAAATAGTAATAATCTTGAAAGTGCGTATCGTCGATCATGTCCTAGTGTTTTAATAAAAAACAGGTTACTTATTGTCTGTAAGTAACAGACAAGTTCCTTTTGAATATAATTTTATTCCCCAATTCCCAAATTCCTCAAAATGGACTTTTTTTAGGCAACGAAGCCGCATGTAAGATCCAGCAAGCGTCAATCCATGTCTCAGGTAGTGGAGAACTCGACTACCGAAAGCTTCTATCAAAGCACACCGAGAGTGGACACGGATATCGGTCCGCTCACGTATTATCCACCTGGCAGCAAGTGTTCCACCGCATTGACCTTGCCGTCTGATCCTGCGCTCTTTATGAACAATCGCGCCAAGAACTTCCAGAGTGACAACGAACTGCCGCAGAACATCGTGAATGAGGCGCGGGCAAACCTACAGTCGCATGTCTCCGACTTTTTCCAGCAGATCTCGATGGCGACGAGCCCCGAAGATGTGATGGAGGCAGGCTCGGTACCTTTGGGGACGAAGACTAAGAGTTACTCTCGAAATGGAGAACCGAAGACACGTCCAGTGAAGACTCCGTACCTGCCGAAGCTAGCCAAGATCACGAAAATCCATGCGCGATGCAAAACGCCTTATCATACTAAACTAGCCCAAGCAATTAGCCCATTTAAACCGAAAGGAGCTCAAGGACAGACACCGCTCGTCGGCAAACTATCGAGTCTCACCATAGATCAGGACTTGCCGCAGTACGAGAATATGGATAATATTGTGACAGAGGTGCTTCATAGGTAAAGACGATGCGATAATCGAAAAGATGGAAAATCATTTAATAATTTCAAGTAATCATTTAGCAAAATAGATTAGAGAGAACAAGAGAAAGTACTATCACAGTTGAATTATGAAAGATGTCTAGCACTCTTTTTGATTTTCTTTAATGCTTACGATTAGTTTATGTTTTGTTTCATGTTTTTCTGGAAATATTAATAAAATAAAAAAATTTTTTTTATATACATACGTATATTAATCATTGTAGCTGTCATCGATCATTCTCGAAAATTTAATTTGAATTCAATTATATTTTGCATTATATAAGATAATCGAAAAATAAGTATTCTTTAATTCACGTCAAATTACTGATATGATTTATATATGTCATACGCACATAAAATATCTCATAATCCAATTCCTGAAATAAAATATATATATATATATATGCGATGCAGAGAACAGGAGGTCAATTTTGGAAGCAAGACAGTGGCTGAAATTCTTCTGGGAGATGCCGAGGAAAGAACCAAGGTCTTGGAAGCATCGTGTGAGAAGCAACCGGATTCCAAGATGACGGATCATACGTACGAGACTATCGCAGAACAGAATGAAATAGTGGAAGAAGAATCTTCTACACGCAACGATAGTTCTATATCGTCGGTCAGTCAATTGCTGGAAAACACTTCGTCAACATTCTGGGCATTCGCGTCACCTCTCAATGATCTTGAGGGCGAATTCACGCTGAAGAGACAGCGCGGTATTCGACGGAAACGTCCGCGGAAGGACGGCGACAAAACGGTGGACGGCAAACGAGCGAAGAGAACGTGTAGTCCTGTCGCAAAGGACAATCAGAACGTCTTGATCGAGGCTGTTAATCCCAATGTGAAAAAACTTGCATTAGAGACCGATCTCGACTTGACCTTGGACGAGAAGCACGTGCCAGTTATGAAGACGTCTTTCCTCCGCGAAGACCGCAAGGAGGAGGACACCAGTAGAAAGACTAATTCTTGGGACAGTCTCGACAGTCCCAAATCATCCATGATGGACGATCTGCAGAGCTCAAAATCATTCGTTACTTCCGTATCCACGACTCCAGAGGTTCCATTGGTCGCGACGGTTAGGAGATGCTTGAAATTCAGCCCCGAGGATGAACTACCGACAAGATCTAATTGTCGTGGATCGATCGAAATTGAGTGCTCTCTCGTGGCGGAGCAAATATACGTTCGAGGTAAGCATGCTATGCATATTTGATGTGAATTAATAATTCTAATGAGAAAGTGAACCTGCCGAGAGGAATGCAAATATATGCATCATGCTTCGGAAAGGGAAAATTTAGAGAATATCTCTTTATGAAGTAAATATTACGGATCGTTGCTATTAATATTATTTGACATAAATCATATTAAAATGAACAATAAAATTTTGCTAGGAGTTCGATATATTCTCGAAAATGTCCACATATCAATATTCTTTCTAAAGCAAAACTTTTACCCGATTAATATTTATATATATATTTATTTCTATAGTTACAATTTTATTTTAATTAATCTATTACTTTATCCTCTTTAAAAATAAATTTTTCTTTATCGGCATTAATACAGTAATACTAATCAACTAATCTACTTTCGCGGCTGGTTATATCGCGGCATGCACTACTTGCGCCCGAATAAAATATTGATATCGATGTTATCAATTTGTGGAAAAAAAGTAATAAATTTGATTATCATTTATTATCCGCGGGTCGACTAGTCACCCTCGTACATCCCTGAAGTTTTACGAGACATGCGCCAGTTATGCGCTCCTGCGAGAGGGGATGCTTCGAGGGTGCTCAACACCCCGCGCTCGGCATTGCACACTGTGCCAGTAACCCATAGACTCTTTCGGCAGCTCGATTCCGGTTAGTAGGCCTACTGACATTGATCATCATCGTGTCCTTGTATAAACAATCGCGATTCTCGTTCATTTTCAACGACGAGGCACGTCTTCTCGACTGGTCTCCCCGATCGATCCTGCCGCATCTGATCAACGCGGGATGCGTCGCCTCCGGTTGATTCGCGTCTCGCAAGCATCCTGCAGGTTCAACGTGAGTCGGTCAAGACCGCGATCTGAGCCGTAAAAGCCGCTTCTTGAAGAGATATCGCGCGTCCTCGATTTCGGGATGCTCGTCTAGTTCCTTCGATACGAAGGTGAATCGATGAACATCGAGTGAATTTAAGCAGCATCAGTTTGTTCCGGAAACGCTCTGCATCGCTCACATCCTCCTGCATTCTCCACGTAGAAACATCTTCTCTGTAGCCGTATCTACTTTGATAATTGATTCTACTTTGATGATTGATTTGCAGTAAAGGGAGCAGGCTCGTTTTTAACAAAGGATACCAGTATTCCTCGTAAATTCGCCCTATTACCGTATCGTGCTGCTCGATGCTATGGAACGCAATGTCGCGACGTGCGGTAATCATCGAGAAGTGGATCATGCAGAGCCTCGGCGGAGCCAGTGGTGGCTGCCGCATCAGACCTCCTCGGGCGCAAGTAGTGCGTGCCGCGATATAGCCAGCCGCGAGAGCAAATGAAATCGGAGCGTGTCGATTCTCCGGGATTCCTCTCGTACTTTCCGCAGTGCTGTCGCGCAGTATGACATCTAGTTCGACGCAGGATAAAGTAACTCGGAGATCATATACATAAATGCTCCGTATCTCGCATGAGTTCCTATCTCATCTCGCATCCGATTACTTATGGCGGACATTACGCATGTGCGTCTGTCATGTGCAATTGCGCATAGTGCGTCAGCTTGAGAGAAAAAAGAGAAAGAGAGAGAGAGAGAGAGAGAGAGAGAGAGAGAGAGAGAGAGACAGAGTTATGGGAATGTAACTGCGTTACAATCGCGTGAATGTTAAATTAAAGCAGGGAGGGGAGGAACTTAATAATCGCGAAAATCGAAATGTGTTCAATTATGTAAAGTAAAGTAAGTAGTGGAAACTTATGAAAGTAGGTGAAAGAGGCCGGCGGGGAAGCACATGTTCCATGTGCCGCAGAATTTATTGACGCACGTGTCCAAGTGCGACACATATCTAGGAATGTTCTTCCGTCTATTCTAAATGTTACTGTTTATGAAGGAAATGCCACGGCTGAAAAATTTTTTTTTTATTACAGACACTTTAAAACGACGTTCTATTAGCCTGATTGAGAATCCTGGCGAAATTTGTTAATGTGAATTAAAAGGATTGCGTCTCTATTCGTTCTGTTTTCCTGGCTGCGATTTTATTTTATCATTGACAAAAGTTGGATAGGTAGATGTAGATGAGCGAAAAGAGGATAAAACGGAGATCAGTCTATCAATAGTTTGCATTATAAACAATCGCGCTTCTTCTATCGAACAAAATATATCTTCAAAAGACTTCAGGAACCACAGACGCTAGAATTATACCTATACAGAATATATACGTCATTCTAAAGAGTACAACATTTTAAAAAATCGTATGTTCAGAAAACGCGAGGGATTTCTAGAAACGCGAGACTCCGCGTTTTGAGAAATTCCCTGCAATCATTATCATTTCCCTGCATTCGGTCGCAAAGCATGTGATTTTCACTGACAAACGGAGCTCTTTCAATATATACATCTATTTAGGGAATAAAAACGCAGATGACACAGAAGAAGAAATCGTTTGCAGTGGGATAAAATTGCTATAAAATTTATCCTGAGATGAACAATCCAATGAACGCGTTCCATCTTATAATCCTGAAATTTTCGTTCTTCGCAGTGATAAGGTGCAAGGACCTGCGGCGGGCATACAAGGGGCCGGTACACGCGTACGTGAAGGCAAGCCTGAAGAACACCAGCGCCGAGAGTATCGTCAAGAGAACCGCGGTCCATCGCGCCACGCCGAACCCGGTATTTCGCGAGACTCTGATATTTCCTTGCCCGGCATACAACAGCCATTGCACTAGTCACAAGCCCACGTCTCTGGACATCGCCGTCTGGCATCGGGATCGTCGTGCGAGGTAAGCATGCGGAGATAAGAGAAAAAGAGGGAAAGGAGCTTTATAATAATGGAGGATACTGGGCGCAGATTAAGACCGTAAATCTTGCGCAATCGTGATATAAAGCCTCAAGTAAACTGGCCGTTTCGTTGTCCGTAAATCTATTTATTGATAAGTAAAAAGGCCGGTGCCCTTTGATTTTTCGTCACGATAGATTAATGCTGTTGAAGGAACATCATGAGAGAGATACGACTAAGAAGTAGAAGTCCTACAAATAGGACTACAGAAGTTCATTAATTGTTGAATATATTGAAAAAAATCGAGAAATGAATTTTTATATAGAAAGAATCAAGAATGATTGATTTCTCCTTTGATTTCTCATTTCTAAAGTTAAGATTATCGATTATATTATATGGGTTTCGCTATTTTCCATGATAACCTTCAACCGTAGAAACGGCGCGTATCTTCACGGCATACACGTAATGTATGCGAAGCACGATTTTCCTCAGATGAGGTAGAAAAGATTGCGGATAAATTATGGGATAAACTCAGCATGAATTCTGGAAACGAGTTCAATATGGGGCATCTTGCCCTGATAACGCTTAATCTGCAATCTGTTTCATTAATCGTGGCAGCAGGATAAAAAAGTCGGAATTAGACCAGCTGGCGAATCATCTGCATTTAATTCGCGAATGATACGTTAACTCACGAGATTCGAGCGGCCCGTAATGCCTCGTGGTACCGTGTATAAGATAGCGATCTCAGGAAATACATCGGCATACTGGCGTGGGAAAGCCTCGTGAAATTTGCAAAGGCGAGCACGAGGCAGCGAATGCCGCGGAATTTATGTCGGTACGCCGACGAATTTATCGGCTCCGTACTTTCCTACCTTTCCGATTACTCTGTAACTCTACATAGATACGTCGATCGACCGTATATTCACGACTATCACGGTTATTTTTACGCGCGTCGATATGTCGCTCCACGGAGAAAAAAAGGCATTTCTCCTCGTTTGTTGGACGATTCAACCTTTTTCACGCCTTTGCTTTGGTCTTGGCTTCGTTGTTCCCTGAATTACTTCATCAAAATGGTCGATTCCTAATTTTAAGCTGCTTGAGAATTTCTCATAGCCATCATGACACTTTTTTCGAGGTTACTTTGAGAAGAAACATACTGAATGAATCGCATCTTATATTATAATCGGGCAAGAAATTTATTTTCATAAGAGTTGTTTTAAAATATGTAAAATGTTTCATAGTTGAAACTAATATAATTTTGTAAGAAATGTGGAGGGTTTTCTATTAGGAAAGTACTAATATGGTGTAAATCCTGGGATTAAAACTCCTCAACAGTATCATGTTTTAAGTTGCTCTACGAGTATGAGATTGCTTCGCGTTAAGCGTGTATCATATATTTTCATCACCGCCTCATAGATCTCGCGAAACATAAATCGTCGTCAAGCGAGATTTCCTATACTTCAATCCTTGGAAGAAAATCCTCAGAATTCTCATAGTTTTTCAAATCCACAATTACTAACACTTAATAGGTTGCTAGACACTTGATAAACTCTTTGGGCAGGAAGCATAGAGAATTCAGGAACACAAAGGACAACATTTTCGTCGACAAATTCCGTCAGCCAGTGTGGTCCATTCGAATATCTAAACTAATTTCTGGGCATTCGAGGGTTGCCCTTTTGCGGTAGAAGGGGAATCGATTCCCCGAGATCATGCGCAGCACGTTCACCACGTGCATCTCTCCGTCTACGCGTCCCTTCCTACCGTCTATTCACGTACAGTGCGCGAGATATTACGGTCACGCTATATATATATCGCGCGCACGCCACGCGTGTCGCGATACACACGGATTATTCATACACATATGTGCGCCTACGCTATCCGCGAAGATATTCGCACGTTTGACAAATCGACAAGTCAGAAGACGGGAATTTAAGCACTCTATCTCTCTTGGCCTGTTTCAGACGTAGCGAACTGCTGGGCTGCATGACTCTTCCCCTACCTCTGTCCCAAGATAAGGTAAATATCACGTAAATATCATGAACAGTTATTCAACACGCTCAATTGACAGTCGTCCTCTCGAGCTTGCTTCAAGTATATCGCGTTATTGGAATCTGTACGTATCCAATGTTTTGTCAAGGTTCGCTGTTATAATAGTCGTCGAATATCGGAGAGTCTGTGAAAGGCTTTGTTATAAATTGAAGAACTCCTCTTTCTCTGGATATGAAATATAGGAATTCGTCAAGTATTTATCTCGAGAGAGCTTCGGTCGTTTGCTATCGATATTTTAAGTACATAGCGTTAGGTGCGTCTAGATATTTATCAAAATTTACTGCTATATCGGTTCTTAAATATTGTCTTGAAATAGTGTCTGGAAAATGTTTTTCCGACAAATCATTGAGAAATTCTTTTTAATCATATACACATACATATTGCAAACTATTGAATATTGAATATTTACTTACTCGTGAATATTGTTAAAATAAACATCTTAAATTATGTGTCTATTCGAGGTTTGAGGCAAGCTTGTATTAAATATATAATATATATTAATACATTAATAACTTAGAAATAATTATTGTTTTGTTGACAATTTGCAAACAGATACAATATCAAAGAGAAGATCATCAAGTTTCAATTTCGAGAAATGTAAATTTTTGCTGCTTCGCGCAAGAGATTCGCAATCTAATTATTTCAGCCCGAACATCGAGATGCAGTATCGATGAACTGAGGGCTTCTCTTTTTACGTTAGAGTTAAGCAGGTTATATGCTTCGAGCGCAGGCATCTGACATCTGGTTACTTGATTTTTGATCCTCGAAAATGATACACTAAATACGTTCACTAATGGATCACACGTTACATATCGTAATTATAAATTTTCATGTATTATGTAACAATCTTGCTCTCTCATAGCAATAATCAGTTTTAGATTTAACGATGTCGATTCTTATTATAGCGTTGCGAACCAATATTATGTCGATTCTCGACAAATCCGAGAGAAATTCTCGGCGACGTCGTGACGACATTGCACAATCTTTCAATTTTTTATGCTAAACATTCTGATCGACTTTTGCGTTCGGATATTGATTGGATATTACGTACATTTCTCCTCAAACATTCGCGGTTTCCGATCGCAAGAAAATTAAGAGGAAGGAAATGATTTGCAGGAAGCGACATGGCACCCTCTAGAAGCCGGATCCGTCCGAAACACGAGCACCCCTTTCGCAAGCGTGCCTCAAGATTGCGTGGTATCGCCGCCCTTATCCAAAGACGGCGAGACAGATAATAATAACTCAGGAACAGACGATTTAATGTACCTGCGGCATCTGGAGTTAGAGCCGGTCGATCCCTTGACGGGCCTACCCCTACATCCGGGCTTTACCGCAAAAGGCGGCAGAACACCCTGTACTATCACGAGAAGGTTGATAAGGCAGACTTCGGTCAATCAGGTGCGTTTATAATAATTTTAAATAAAAGTTTTAAATAAGAAAATATGAAAAAGAAAATGCACAGCACTAGTAGAATGATAAATAGATGATCGGAAGTATCTTTTATCGGAATCAATCTAAAATCCGTATTTACCGGTGCGCCGATAAATAAATTCAGCCTCGTAGACGATTCATAAAGTTTCAATCAGGATTTAGCGAGCCTCGTCAATTAGCTCTCGATTTCCTCGACAGATTCCATGGGGATTCTCGTTATCCTGGGGCAGACCTCCCCGGGTAGAGCGCGTGGATCCGGGAAGCCCGGCGGAACGATCCGGCCTACGGCCAGGTGATCACGTGGTGTTCGTCGAGACGACGAATGTCGTGACAAGACCACGAGATGAGATTCTGGGCCTCATCCAGTCCGCTACGAATCAGCTGGTGCTGGAAGTACATCGCAAGGGAGGCGCCCATTCGTCTGGTGCTCATCGCAGACCCAGTTCGGTCAACGCCAATCTTCAGCATTCGTCTATCGGTGCCAATATCCAACACGCGGTCACATTCAACGCCGAGGTCGGTAGCGGCGTCCTCGTATGAACATTGTCTATAATGATATAATAATGCAGCCGGCGGTATCTCGAGGAAACGTCACGTATGGAATAGTAACGGCGACGAAATAAAAAATACCGCTACTGTGATTTAAATTTGCGTTCGTTATAATCGCGCGCATGTATAGTAAATTGCTTGAAGAATTCATTCGAAGGGATATTATTAGATAGAGGAATTAACCCTTTTGGTTCTAGCGATGCGAAATTATCATTGAAGGATTCAATGAATAAGGCGTTATAAGATAAAATTCAAAAGTGCTTCAAGTGTTTCAAATGCATTCGGATTTATATAAAGCTTTATTTTTATTCTGGATAAATTATTTTATATATATATATATATATATATATGCCAATTTAATTTATCAAATTTTCAATGGATTAAAATGAGACTATTTTGAAAAAGCATGGAAATTTTCAATCGGTTTTATATCGGAAATAATTTTTTAAAGCTGAAAGGGTTAAAGAATTTCCACTCAATCATGGATTCACAACGTGAGATATGTAAAACTTGCTAATTATTCTCAATATCGTAGAAGATATATATATATATTTTTTAATTGCTATCAATATGCTAAAATTAAACTTCATGAGAGCCATATAAGAATTTGCAGACATATATCTAATGATATTTTACATGTTTATAGGTATATGTATATATATATATATATATATATATGTAAAACACATATATAACATGTAAAATACATATATATATATATATATATATAAATGCAGTTTTGTAAATACTTGTTTTCAATCAGAGAGATGTGTGATAGTAATTGGAGAATACAAAACTGCAAAATTAAATTACACGAATTTACGCGCATGTGAAGACACTTTCACTATTATTAATATCTCTTAGGTATTTGACAGATATACAGTTGGCCGTTTAAAATTCCGATGTCATTACTTTGGATATTCGTAGATTGGAAAAATCATAAATAGAATTCATATCCTCACGTTTAAAATTTTCGTATTTCTTCGAGTCCATTATAGCGGAAATATGAATTCGTTAGACGCGTATTATTGGCATGCGTTACTCAGAGCTTATTTTTCGTTTTATCACGAGAAGCGTGCGATAGGCGGCACATATCTGAATGTAAATTGTTTTCTCTTTTATTTCTCTCTACTTTTCCTCCATTTTATTTATAACGAGCGTGTAATATGTATAGCGCGCGTGTCTCTCGCGTAGGAGATGCCGTTTAAGTTATGATGCAGTTATGTTTTGTACCTTGATCAGATTGCTCTTTTTTGTTGCAACAAGTTTTGTTTCCAATCATGCATTTGGTTTATTCATTATACCTATTACATCCATCCCATCATATCTCTATAAGCTCGCTCACTGAATCATTACTTGAATTATTTGATATAATTTCTCAAAAATGAATTCCTCCAATTCCTTCAACGTTCTATGGAAAACAGCAAACTATGCTTCCGTTTTGTTATCTTGAATGGCAAGCTTTAAATATTGCTAATATTATTCTTGGATCAAGAACAACAAATTAAAAATCAGATAATTCAAATTAGGCATCTGTTGCTTAAAAGTTATTTCTATTTTCATACACAATTGCTGATTACCGCGTATCATGCAGACCATTAAAGATATAGTATTGCTTATCGCGCAAGTATCACTGCATCACTGTATCACGCGTTACTTTATATTATCCCATTAGCTTACGCACGCGACGCAAATGCAAGCGACAAGCTTTATTCAAAGCAAGAATAAGAATAGATGCGAGCGTATCCTGCCTCCAAATAGTCAATCATCTATTTCTTTCTTGCAAAAGCTCCCAGACAAATTCTTTGGCGATTCGCTCGAGCAGGTCTTCCCGAATCTGGCACCAGATGCGCCGCCCGAGGAGGAGCTGACCGTGCGAGAAAGCAGATACTGCGGCGTTCTGAAGAGCGGCCATACGCGCTTTATGATACCGTTGTGTGAGCGACGCGATGTCCTATCGGCGGCAGATTATCTGATCCTCTTTCAAAACTTGGACGAGATACTCAAGCTGTCGGAGGAGATCAGGAACGAAGGCGGCGGCATCGACAGCTATCTTTGTAGAGTTCCTAAAATCACAGCTGCCTACCGAAGATACCTTAGTGGCCTACAACGTGCCTGTTGCCTCCTAGTCGCCCTCAGACGGAATACGGCCTTTGCCAAGCTGGTCTGCGAACCCGCCGTGCCGCATAAACGGCGTCCTGACCTCACCGGAGTGTTGCTGTTGCCCTTAGAGCACTACAGGTTGGCACGATATGCTAATTGTTTGCGTTTCCAATTAGGGATTTTTCTTTCATTATTTTTCGATCGAACAGAAGGCGCATCTTAAGAGACAATACTTGATTGAATTATATTTAACAATGCATAATGAGATAAAGCACTTTTGACTAAGGTGTTCATCAATGCACAATAATATCAAAAAAAGCATAATTTGTTTAATTATGATTGAAGTTAGATATTATAGGAATATTATTGATTTGTAAAGATTATCAGTTTACATATTGTATGGTTTTCAGTGGGTTATGGTATGCAATGGGTTTCGTGCATGCCAAATGATGAAAGAACAAATTTGTTAAATCTTTGATCTAAATTTCATTAAACGCCATCTCTGAACATTTGTAGCATCGGAAAAACGAAAACCGTACCGTTTTCGTAGTAAATTCGTGCTTGCAGAGAGATGACGAGATTACTGGGTCAGGCATCTCCACGAAATTGTCAGCAAGCGAGAGACTTAGCCCAGGGTTACAGAGAAGCTACGGCTAACGCGGGCGTGATGGAACCACCGCGAGATACCGGAAGGCCTTTATTGAGTTTGCAAGAAGTGGAATCTCGTCTTGTGTTCGCGAGATGCAAGCCATTTACCTTAGCAATGCCAGGAAGACAATGGTGAATACCACAAAACGGAATTTTCACATTCTTATAGAATTCTTTGAAGATGTTTCCATCACAATTATTACTTCGGCATCGTTTATTCAACACAGCTGCAATCTTTTATAAGCAAATAAATCAGATTTCAATGAAGAACCACAATAAACTGTAATGAAATCTCTCACGAGTTATTATCTCAAAGTTCAACGGAAGATACAAAGTTAAATCAGAAATTGATAAATTTCATTTAATAAGGATCCGCGACCGTCGTTTTTACTTAATTAATACTTCAATTATCTATGAAAAATCTATAAAAGCGATCCCATTTCAGGCTTTTTGGCGGCGCTCTTGCCAAAGTCGAGGGTCGAGCACGTTTGCAGCCGTCTTGGGCTTTATTGTTGACCGATCTCCTCGTGTTTGCACGGGTTTCTCGAGATCGTGTGCTCTTCGTCACCGAGGAGCCCCTGCGACTGTCCAGCATCGCCGAGGCGTGTTTTACCGTGCGAAAAAGACCAACGGAATTCCGTCTGCAAGTTGCCATAAACGGCAACGCGGAGAACAGCCATGCCGAGACGGTGAATAGCGGCGGTTGCAGTCCGCACAGTCGACCCCGAAGACGCGTGCTCATTCTGCGAGCGCCCACGTCGGAGTTGAAAGCTGTTTGGCATAATCTTCTACAACGGCAAATGTGAGCGATGTGCATGTATGAATTTGTGGGATTCTTCGACGGCTTTAAGACATAAACCGGACATTATGTCGATAGACGAAATAATATTTATGCAGATCGATTTTTCTTGTATTTTAGCATCTACGTGAATACAGGCTGCGGTTTGGACTCTTCGAATCAGGATAGCCCAGAGGAGAATCTGATCGTTGGCAGCAACTTCGCCGCGACGAGAGAATGTACAGAAAATACGCAGGTAAACGGAAATTGACGACGCATTGCAGCCTCGCAGAAACAGTTCTCGATGAATTATTTAACTCGAGAGAAATCAATATTCGTGCATTTTTCGAGGGACTGCAAGAAACGCAATCGGATCCTAAGATGAGAGCGTGTTAGATCTCGCTCAACTAATTCTCTCATAGCTCGAACGATTACTGGAAACAATATAGCGCGATGTAAACGCTAGATTAAGTATGACAACCCACATGTTCGTATGAGATCATTTAGCTTGCATGTAACAGATCACCAAAGAGGCTCGGCAACCTGATGAGGAGGAGAAGGAATCGCACTCTGGCGAGAGTTTGGAAACGATTCTGAAGAATTCCCGGGAGAACAATCACTTGGCCCAATGGGTACGCAATTCGCATCAGATTCCTCCTCCAGATCACGAGAATTCTCTCGAAGAATGGACGGTTGAGGAATTAGCGGCCAGAGCTCCCCGCGAAAGCAATAGCAGATCGATGAACCAGGACATCGCGACGGAGGAAGTTGCCACCGTAAATTCCGATGCGGAGCAACATAGCACCGCATCGAGTGCTAGTTTGAGTACCGTCAAGTCGAATAGCATAACGCGGAAGAATGGCAGTCATGTATCCTCAAAGGAGAACTCCATGAGCTCCATCAGCATCTGCCGAAGGTGCCACAGGTGATTCTAAAGCGCGACAAGCTTGATTGCTTAAGCACTATAAATATTTGAGCTTTTGATTGTAATCATTTTGTAATTTGATTATTTAAATTTACTCGCAAATATTCCTGATAAGATATGTCTTTTCTTGTTTAAATGTTGTATTAAATCTCTCTTTCTTTCTTTTATCATATCACTTTACTGACTGCTTCCTTTACGAAAAGTAATAAAAAGATAATAGAAAATAGAGTCTACAATTGTTGGTTGCAGATCGGGTTGTCCCACACCGCCATTGCAGAGAGATCCTTTCTCTCCGTTGCTTCCGAAAATCTCAGTTGTTCCGCCGACTCCTGATTTCTGCACGAAACACAGATTACGAAACGGATTTCACGATAGCCCAGGACGTAACAGTCCTAGTTATACGCCAGTAGATGGTAATACCGAGGACGGTAGCGAGGACGATCTTGATGGTGATGGAGAACCTCCTTACAGGTACAAACAATCGGTAATGTCTAAATCTAGCGCCTCCTCGTAATTATTAAAAATAATGGAAGAATAATGGAAAAATGGAATGGAATCAAAACAATTACTTAGATTTGTTTATTTTACACAACTAGTAAGTAGCATTCATGCTTGATAAATAATTGCATATTTTTTAAAGGCTTAAGTACATTATTCAGAAAACTGAATGATCGAACAATGATCATTTACATTTGTTCGGGAGTTAATAACTTCGCAAAGATAATTCCCATTTTTGAATGATTGATCCTTCAAAGAGTAATTAAAGCGATTCGATGTTTTCGCCAACCATACTTGCAGAGCTTTGAGACGGTTCGGTACAATGAGTAGTCTGGATCAAGACGACGAGCTCGATGAGCAAGGAGACGATGACAACAGGGACTCGGAATCGCCCCCTTCCGGTTTGAGAGCGTGGACCGCTCGAGCGAGCAGCTATGTCGTCAGCAAGATGGTCTTGCTAGAGCAACTCAGCGAAGGAGTCGGTGGTTACCTTCTACAACCGCCAGTGCCACCAGAGCGAACTGAATTCTCGTTGGACCCAAACGACGAGGAGGGCACTACATCCGGAGCGACTTCCGGCGACGATATTTGGGGCACACCAACCTCCGGGGGACCGGACGACGAGAGCTTCACCGCCAATTCGGTAATGATGTTTGCGACTAGAATCGCGTGACGTTGCGCATACAAAATTAAGTAATAACTTGGAGATTTGCACAATGAATCAAGATACGATGTTGTGTACGAGAAATTTTGTCGCGTATCAAGTGGTCATATTTGAGGATTTCTTATTTCCAAATAGTCTTTTAAATTCATATTTCCTAAGAAATAAGAGTTATGCAAAATGGGCTTGTCATAAGAAGCGCTAGTTGATTGATATGGATTTAAAGCAGTTTAGAAATAAACTCTTTAATATGCATTAGAATATTTTCTTTCGAATACTTTTTAAGACAGCTTAATATAGTTTTTTCGTGATGCTTGTGTAATGAAATTTGTGACTCTCTAAGTTCTAAATTGGATACTGTGTGCGTATAAAAATGCTTTTTTAGTAATTGTTTGTTATAATCATAAATTATAATCCATATTATATTGCATAAAACAAATCTGCTTGATGATTGCTTGATACGTATCATTATTTTTATATAAGCTTGCTTGGGAATAATTAAGCATTAATTTATTGAAATTGCACTTCGCGCAAACGTAGAAATTGTTATCACGATCTATATGAGTTTGACAACAGTTCGTTAAGTATATAACGAAAGTTAAGTACATAATACATACAATGTACATGAATTAACAGTTGAAATATTGTAACGATATCCGATCTTGAAAACGATGATTCGTATACATTTTTTATCACGTTCTTCGCTTTTACATTCATACTAACATGAAAGACGATTGCCAGTCGATAAAACCAAGAAATCAGATGATCATATTTAACTAGAATCGCAAACATCTATTTAGATCGTATTGCTTCAGATCTAATCACCTTGATTGAGTTACGCATTTTCAAATGTTAATCTCTCCTTACAAAGTCTTAAGTCCTCAAAGTCTAATTATCTCACTGTCACGAGGCGCTCTTGCGAATCCGCTTCGCTTTATCCAGTCCGATCCGGTCGTCTCAATCGGACGCTCTCTTCGACGCAGTGATAAACGCGGCGCAACAAGATAGCTCGTAAGCTTCGCACGCTTGCCTGCATGACAACGCTTGCTCTTTGTTTCTCTTTTTACAAAGAATCACTAGCCCGAGCTGTGCCTGACTTCCCTAGCCGCCGCCAAACGGCTGCAGCAGCAGCGGAATGGGCGGCGCCGGTGCTATCGGTGAGGACAACTATGGCCTAAACCTGTCAGCGGAGGACGACGTCGATCAAGAATCGGAGAGCGAGGACTGTTCGCTGCCGGAGCTGAGCATGGATCAGCTGCTAGGTGGTGGCGGTAGTCTGAGCTCGCTGCGATGCTTTTTGGGTAGGAGACGGCTGGAGCCATTGCCGGAAGAGGAGGACTCGCCTGGTAGTGGCAAACATCAGGTCGGATGGTGGTGACAGAGGTTTCAAACGACGTCCAAGTCGAATCTCGGTGCGAACGCGGAGGAACGCGACCGCGTCTTCGCCAAGCTGAGCCAGGAGGACGAGGATTTTCGCCGGAAGATTGTCGACCTGCATCGTAAGCTGTCCGATGTGGACGCGAATGGCACGGGACGATTGGATGGCACGCCCCATTCTAAGATCTCGAAGGAGGCTGAACGTTTGAGGGAACTGGAATCCGTTGCGAGGAGAGCGGAGGAAACTAGTTCACGCAACGCTGAGAAAATGAACGCGGAGAGGAGACGAGAAGTGATGCGCAAGGAGGATTCGGACGAAATAAGCGACAAAAGGAGATACAGAAGTAGAAGGCAAGTGGAACAGTTAAGAAGATCCAGGAGATTCGAAGAGGACTCTGACGATCAGAACGGCACGAGTCCGTCCGGCACCAGCGAGACGAACTTCCTGAACAGATTGAGGATAAAAAGGCGCAGCATGAAGCTGCTGAGTTTCCTAAGTGGGAAAGCGGCGGACAGGTCACAGGAGGAAAGGGCAGCGCGATTGTTAAGGATGTATATGCCGGAGAAGGGCGGTCCTAGGATGTCGCAAAATACCATCTCGATTCATCATACATCGAGGGACCGGCGCTTTTGGAAGCTGCGCAATCGGAGACGAACCAGCTCTGCATAAATTCATAAGAGTTGTTTGGATGATGCTTTATTCGTGAATCACCCGTTGTTATCGATATATTGTCATGTTAGGTGAAAACGATTCTATCGCCTTGTACGTGAAAAGACGTGACTATCGAAAGTATTACTTTTGAAATCGTTATATCGTGCAATTATTCATCGTTAAGATTATGCGAGGAAAATCTAATGTCAACTTTACACAAAGCGCTTAAGATAGATTGGACCAGTTTGGGAAAATACTCAATGCAAAAACGCGACAAGTTAACTTCGCAGAGAATTAATAAGATTAAATAAGATTACACGAGTAAACTGTCACTCAATAGACCGTATATTAAAGAGAGATCGTAAAGTACGAATGGTTGGAAGAGGCGATTACCGTCTCTTCATTACTAGGACTTCCAAAACATTATCCAGACTTTTTGAATTGCTTGAGTATATACGCTACGAGATCGAAATTGTTTTCATAGAATCATGATAGCGGATAGCTGACATTAGCTTTAACTACAGTTCCAACAATCTAGTTCACTTCTTAGTATCGCAAGGGAATAAGTTGGGCTAGTTCGTCGGCAGCGACGAAGGCAGTTCCAGGATTAGTCGGTCGAGTCCAGTGTCAGTGTCAAAGAAAACCGCGCTATTAGTAAGCTAAATAATGCTAAAATTCAGAAGCACAGAATATTTTCTGGATATGGCCCAGCGGATCGTCTCCATATTGTTTCAGCTGATTGACGATAGTCGGAATTGGTAAATTTCATCCACGAAAAGTTTAGACTATTTCTGAGCTCTATTTTATTTATTTATTCTTTTGGAACACTGTATCTAGATAGGTCCGCACGACTGACCCAAAGCGGCATTCATCTTTCACTTATTATACTAGATGTTTCGCAATAAAATGTTGATATCTTATGCGAAGTTGGGATCTTTTTATAAAAAAAGTCGAAGAAAACATGCTGATTCTGAAAGCAACTGTACTATAACAATAATATAATCTTAAATTTAATTTGATTTGGGATTATATTATTATACAATATCATATTATTATACAATAATAATCTTAAATTTAATTTAAGATTGTATTGTTGTAAATCTAAGATTATCTATTCGAGACACTTATTTGAACATTTTGGTAAAAAGTAAATTGAGGAGTTCATGACTAAGGTAACGAAATTTTGTTGCGAGGCATCTTATTGATTTTGCTTCCATTCATAAAATGTACTTCTGTATAGTTTCACTCATAGAAGTCTAAACTTGGAGATATCTTGACAACAGAAACATTACTTAATTTATTATTATCATTTTATTGATTTCCAGAATATTAAATACCTGATCAAATTCAATCTGATTAAATTTCTGTTAAGACAGAGTATTGAAATTAAAATTTTAGAAGACCTGGGGATATGAGACACTTTAAACAAAGAATAAAATAGAACATTGAAATTTTAACATTATTGTTAGTAGGTTGTAAATTGGTTAATTGCTCAATATACAAAACACAAATAAACTATATTATTTGTTAAATTATTTTCTTTATAGCTATCTAAAATTTTGTTTTGTTGTTTCGCTTTATTATCTTTATATTTTTGGTATTTATCTGTCATCTTTACATATCAACATTTATTTTAATACATACGTCCATTAAACCACTGTTTTCTTAATACGTCTTGTATATATTCACGATCTAGCTTTTTTGAGTCAGTCATGAACTTTTCCGTAGCTTCTATGCGAACAGGTTCCACTTTAGGTATAACAGAAAATGTGCCATTATGATGTAAATATGTTCCACTTAGATCATCTACGGATGGCAACTTGTCAGGTAATTGAATGGGAATGACTTCTATCAAATGTTTCACCTTCCAAAGCATGCTACACATATTTGGTGTATTTTTAACAATCACTGGACGCCTTTTCTGTAAAAATGTTAATTAAGTAAATAAAAATTTTGTCAAATATTATTCATACTGTATGTTCTGTAATTTATACTACCTGTCGATCAAAACCTAGCTTTCTGAGTGTATTTTTATCCCACCAAGGGTTTCCCCAGAAGGGTTTCACTAATTTTATAAAAAAAAGTTTGCTTGGTTCAAACACTGGATCAACTTCATTCGGATTTCTACAAATATCAGAATGTGCGAATGTTAGTGATTGAAAGAATGAGATTTGATATATAAATTTGTTGTCTTATCTATCTAAATTTTCAAATTTTCGTTTTACATTTTTGAAAATAATATATTTAAATCATTATTTAATAATTTATATCGCAAAATCTTATGTTTCAATTTTATATTTCATAATAGCGTCTTCTACTCCTTTTCGAGTAAAGATGTCATAAATAACTAAAGATAAAAATAATATTAACACTCTGACTCGTTACACAATAAATAATCTAACCGAATTGATTTACTTGTATACAATAAATAAACCACTTTTTATCTATTTTTAACTGTGAGATTTTCAATGAAAGAATTGAGAAATTATACCCAATACTCCATAACATAACCTTACCTTGGATAGTATTTAATATATCCGTATTTTACAGGCTCTGGATCTTTCCAATCAACCTTCCGTCTTAGATTTGATGAATAACGTACGAAATTCAAGAGAATCTTCGCGCGAGACATCATGTTATAAACTGGAAGTTAATTACACAGATATATGATTGCGTACAATGTATATAGGTTAGAATTATTTTATATGCACGGATGCAAATCGAGGATCAATGTTATCATTTAACCTTTTATCTTAAAGGATTACCTTAAATTATTCCAATTACTGGAAGTATTCTCTTTCTTTCTTTTGTTTATTCTTTCTTTGTATAATTAATATTACTCTTTTCTTATTCGATTATGTCAACTCTATACTAATTCAATCACCACGTAGCGCAAGTTATCGGCACGTATATGCGAGCGCATCAAAAATCAGCGTGGAAACTAGCGACATTTGTAAGTAGCAAATAAATATAATTTCAAAATTTTGCCTACTTCTGCAGAATCAGTTGTTTGCAGGTAATACCACAAGATGCATCTATGCAAAATTCAATAGTAGATCTTGAATTTACATTAAATTTCTAATTTTTTATTTTCTTTAAATAAATTTTGACTCAAAGTTTCCAAAATTTACTTTACAAATCATTTATTTAATTTGATCGTCGAAATGTCGAGATAATTAGAGATAAGCAAAATTAGATACAGCTTGATCTGTATGAATATAAAAGTTTAATACTTCGTTAATTAATAAAGATAATAAAGATTTAGAAGAAAACCATGACCTGATATTCAATTTGATTCGGAGATCCATTTGATGAAAGCGAACGGCATTAATAATATCAGATTTCCTCTCAAAAATTAGAAAGAGATCGAGAGATCGCGCGAGAGAGAGAGAGAGAGAGAGAGAGAGAGAGAGAGAGAGAGAGAGGAATAGATAACATCGGATCTGTTTTATTGAAACAGATATTGAAATAGAATTTGATAAAAATGAAAATCAAATTTCGGCAATTCAACGACAATTCGAATATGGCTTTAATCCTCTGTTTACTAATATTGCAAAGTATTTATGCGAGTATTGCGTAAATTAGAGTATTGTAAATTATTGCAAAATATTATGATGCGGATCGTCCGCAAAATCCTTAATAACGTGTGAAACTTGTAAACAGAAGTTACTTAACGGTCGGTGCGATCGATATTATGATCTACTATTCTACTGCGAGCCAATTTCTGCTCCGAACCTGCATTCCAATTCCTCCTTCTATGGTTGTTCCAACATGACGAATCACACCTGTGTAAGCGTCGCGTGTCAATGGCTTGTCAATTGTTTGTACGACATTCCTGACATTCTATGCGTGATGCGTTTGAAATATATAAAAATCATTCAGTCACACACAGGATCACAGCGATCGCTTTATATCGATATGATACGCTTTATATCGATATGATACGCTTGTGTTACTTTTGATGTTCATCAGAATAGTCGTGAAAACATTTTGATGTTTCAAATTCGGATTACTTGCCGACAATTTCAGATGGCATCGCTCCCGCACAAAGATGAGGCGCATCAATCGCGAGATCAAGTATTTCGATGGGATCATAAGAATCGCATTTTATTTAATTATTTTCTCGATTTAGAATCTTGATTAGTGAATCCATCTAAAGCGTGATAATCGTATGAGCGAGAAACATGGAGTGACAAGTCTAGAATCCCCTTTTTTTAGAATTCAAAAAAAGTGGAACAAAAACTAGTGCTAATTCGAAGCATTGTGATGCATCGTGAAGTTAGTCGAGTCAAACATTAACGGATTCGTGCAACGAACAAGAATTTGTATACATCATCGAAAACATTATCATTGCGATATATTCTGATGTGATGATATATAAATGTTAATACTTTTTCTCTCTCTTTCTAATTAGCATACTTTATTATTTATGTTTCATTTGTGCTAATGATTAATAATTTCATCAAGCAATTAATACTTTAATCACACCTTCAACTCATTATCGCATAAAGGATTATGCGAACAGTTAATTAGAAATTAGATTAGATTATGTTATAATCAGGAATATAAATCTTATCTCAATATATAATATCATATTTACATTATTAAAATTATGGAATGTACATATAGGTACATATATAATAATAACTCTTCATGTCAAACTGTGTATCGATTTTGATTTGAACATCTCAAGGTCGCGTTACGTTATGTTACTTCGCAATGCAGCGAATCGCTTTGTGTACCCACGCATTTTTCCGCAACACCAGTTGATTCTACGCATCAAGTATCGGAGTATCCGGTAAAATGATAGGTGAATGTGTTGGGAACATATTTGCAAATCGAATGAAACGCGGGACAGTTATTATTATTCGTTTTCCGACATGTTCGCTATCTCGCTAATCGCAGAGAATCTGTGTAGCAACGTGAAGTTGTCGAGATATCTCATGGTCATTTGCACGCAACACACACAGCGCATGTAACTCAAAGTAACGCTGCGTAATAATGCATCATGATCAGATTATCATTGCTTGGCTTGGTGCTGATAAATTACATATTAAACATCGGAGTTTCGCAATTAAATGCCGCGCGGTCACAATTATGGTTTTTATTCTAGTTCGCGATAATATGTCGGAAGAGGAAGAAGTCATGATGGAAAACAACAGTGTATCGAGATGAATCTGTTTTCGCTCGCGCAAAATCAGCAGGCATCATTTTTTATATTATTGTTGCTAATAACTGTTGTAATGACAACGTTTACTATTGTTGCGCTATTTGCCTAACGGAAGCGTAACAATCGTGCAAACATCTCGCGGATTTCAATGACGCATAATTAAAAATTATCTTATCATTTCACCGAGAAAGCTTTAATATCGGTGCAAATGACGCGGTAACAAGCAACAAGTATCAGTGTCATAATCTCTACACTTGTTATTATGATCATCGAACTGTTGTTTGTAACGTTATTTGCATAAGCGCGCCGTTTGCCGATGATGTTAAGCGATTATCTTCACGCTATATTTCCATCCGGGCATGAAAATGATCTACTGATTTGTCGTTGCCATGTGCATATGCACATATATATTTTTAAGAAAATGTCGCACATTTTTCACGAAAGGAAAACAGATTGGGAAAGTCATTAAGAGAAATACTTTGCACGGCGATAAATCGAACTCGAGTTTGAAAGTTTTCCATGGAAATTCATTTCCGCGAAGATGACGAGAGAGCCGCCTAAGAGATCCGCCTAGCGCAAGAATGAGGATAAAAAAAGAGAGAAAAAAAATGATGACATAAAAAGACTTCGTATCGATATGCGACATTTGCGCGCATCTCGAAGGGAGATGTAAATGCGAGTTTTCAGATTTCGTCTTTTCAAGCACGACGCCTGATATATTTTTTCAGATATTTTCATGAGGCGTAAGTTATCCCGGAGATGAGATATGCAGAATATAAGCTATGTAGAAAAACGAGGAAAGCTTATACTTTACTCTGGAAAGTGTTTGACTTGAATCTTTCGAATTATCTATACTACAATCTAAATATAAGAATATATAAAGTATCTTTGGTTCATGATACATATGCGCGTGCTAATTTGATATTAAACAAACATACATATGTGTATATATATATATATACATACTCATAAAATTAGTAAAATTAGTATTTCTTATTTACATCGCGTCCTTTTATCGAAAGAGGAAAACACGCACGTAATATTACGATCTCCGTGGGACTTTCATGAAATTTGTCTTCTTCTCGGCAGGAAGTCCTGATATTATAAGTGTACGACTTACTGTTTGTTATCATTGTTTACCATGAGCATATCCTGACGACTGACACCTTGTTATATCGTGCCAATATATCGCTCAAAAATAATTCGATATTCCTCTCATTTCTCTCACCCTTATGTTCTGAATATTTTATATTCTGAGCATTTCATTTTAAAAAAGTAAAAATAAAATGATCATCTCGCGTAATTAATACGCATTTGTTTGATAATATAGAAGCATTGTATTGGCAGATAAAAGGGTGTATTGTTTTATCGAAAATTTATTGCAATTGCTTCTTTTGAAATAACAGAGAATAATGATGTATTATTTTCATTTCTCTCTAAATCTGATATATCTTTATTTCAAAATATTCTTAAGAACTGTTGTAATTTTTATTTCAAACATAAATCTAATGCTTTAGATTTGCAAAACTTGCAACAGTATAAATACTATTTGAAGTACTTTTTTGAAAGAAGACATTACTTTCAATCGCAGTACAAGTTCTTGTTAAAAAGATATTCTGTGTATAAATCGTCACTAAATCCCGTTTTTTTGAATTTTATTATATGCACTTCATCGTTAAAAATCATAGTGATTTAATGTCGACGAGATCTATTTGAAAACTGCCTGAAACGCCAGATATTTTCATCCGGATTATTTTCATGGAGAATATAAAAAGGCATACAAGATTTACCTGCGCATTCGTCCAATCGTTCGCGTTCGTTCAATCACATATTGCATAAAAGTATTGGGTTTGCCAATTAGATGGCTCGTAAAAATTTTCGGCGGAAAACCACTGTTTGAGCGTGAGAATGCTATAGAATGTCGTTCCGTTTCTAACATTACGGATTTCAGCGGACATTTAAGTAAATGCCACTTTGTATTTCGGCTATATGCTATTTTTTTCTGGCTTAGATGCCAACGCCTCGCACCATTGTTATATGCTCATCTTGATATGACGAAACATCGTATCGAAAGCCGAAGAAAATTGCAAATAGCCAGGGATGCTGCCGTAGAATCGTGCGCTCATCTCGAAATATCGATACCTCGGATCGAATCTCGAAGAAGCTAGTAAATAGTCGTTGGCCTCGCAGCACTGTTATACGCTCATCTTTATATGACGATACATCGTATCGATGAGACTTGGAAATATCGAAATACGCTGTAGTGCAGTGTGTTGATAATAGCATTTCTTCGACACATTAGATTAATATCAGAAAAACTTTTGCAGATACCTGACAGCGCTGTAATACTATCGAGCGCTTATCTCGATATGTCGAAAATTCGTATCGATGCCTCAAGTGACTTAGAAGTGGCTAGAGACACTGTCGTAGTGCCGTATGCTCATTTCGAAATATCGACACCTCGGAGCGATGCTTGCAGAAGCTAGTAAATAGCCTTTGCCTACATCACTGTTACACGCTCATCTCGATACGACGATACATCGTATCGGTGAGACTTGTAATTATCCAGGTATGCCGTAGTGCAGTGTTTTGATAATAGCGGTTCTTCGACACGTTAGATTAACATCATAAAAAATTTTGCAGGTACCTGACAGCGCCGTAATACTACGGTGCGCTTATCACGAAATGTCGAAAATTCGTATCGATGCCTCAAGTGACTTAGAAATGGCCAGGGATACTGCCGTAGAGCCGTGCGCACATCTCGAAATATCGATACATCGGATCGAAACTCGAAGAAACTTTTAATAGCAGTTGGCCTCGCACCATTGTTATACTCTCATCTTGATATGACGACACATCGTATCGAAGAGACTTGCAAATATCCTGGTGCCTCGTATTACAGTATTCCTATAATAGTGGTTCCTTGACACGCTAGATTAATATCAAAAAGACTTTTGCAGGTACCTGACAGCGCCGTAATAATATCCTGCGCTCATCTCGAAGAAGTTAGAAAATAGCCGTTTGTCTCGCCCCACTGTTATACGCTTAACTTGATATGACTATACATCGTAACGAAAACCGAAGTACATAGGAAACAGCTATCTTCTTCAAACCTCTTAAATTGGCCTATAGAGGCTTAATATGGTCACTAATGGCCACGAATGATCATTTATGCTATGTGTGCCACAGTATTGCCAGTTCTGAACAACCTTGCGAAATGTGTCAGGTAAGAAGTGAGCGTCCTACTCTGACGAAGATTGCCAATCATACCCTAATATAGCCTATTATGGAATATTATGACCGGCAATGTTAAAAGATGGTCAATAATGATTGGAAATAACAAGATATACCAATTGCATCACGGTATCTGCAGTTCCGAAAAACTTTGTTAAGGAGCTATGGGCATATAAAGCATATTGTGCGAACAATAGTGGAATATGGACTGCAAAAGCAACTAAATATCGCATGCGTCTACGTTAAGCTTAGCTCGAACAATTATGGGCAAATTTGTCCCATTATGGCCAGTTCGGCGCAAGATTGGAATGATACATCAGGTTTTGCTGTACGAGGAAAGATATGCTAACATAGTACAAAAGCCGCTAAAAATAGCCTGTATGGTCTTAATATGATCAATATGGACTAGGTATGATCATTTATGGCTATGTTTGCCCCGAAATTGCCAGTCTTGAGCAACTTTGGGGAAATGCCACGGATTTGAAACTGAGTGACACACTTTGACGAAGATTGACAAACATRCCCTAATATGGCCAATTCTGGAATATTATGGMMAGCAATGCTCACGCATGGACCATTATCATTAGAAACATCAACTGTGGCCAATAGTATAACASTATCTSCAGTTTCGAGAACCTCAGCTACCATGTGCTACATTTGGCGATTTAGGGCATTCTGAGACAAGGTTGTTGGAATAAGGCCTGAGGACGGCACTAATGGTCCCATATGCCTAATTAGCGCCAGATATGATCAATTTTG